>CAEGAE010077423.1:0-44611 GCA_903067095.1 Girardinus metallicus
GTCATAAAGGTGACATAGTGACTGTCATAAAGGTGACATAGTGACTGTCATAAAGGTGACATAATGACTGTCATAAAGGTGACATAGTGACTGTCATAAAGGTGACATAGTGACTGTCATAAAGGTGACATAGTGACTGTCATAAAGGTGACATAGTGACTGTCATAAAGGTGACATAGTGACTGTCATAAAGGTGACATAGTGACTGTCATAAAGGTGACATAATGACTGTCATAAACGTGACATAATGACTGTCATAAACATGAAGGAGTCTTTATGAATGTTTATAGCTGTTGTAATGAAGAGTCATTCAGAAAATAATGACACTTTTAATTCAAATTTGCACTAAAAGTGTCAGCTAAGACTTAGCCTGTAAATAATGACATTTTTATGCAAAGCTGCATTAAATCTTACATTAAAAGTCAATTAAAACAGTCAAATTTGCCTTAAAAGTAAACTGAGCCACACTCACCTGAATGCATGCGCCCGTCTTCAGTTTGCACAGACTGCAAATGAGCGACCAGCGGCTGGGCGGGATGTGGGACACTTTGGTGATGGGCTCCATTCGCTCCGGACAGGCGATGCTCACCTGGAGCGAGAGCTGCCATTAATCAAACGCCTGCTACAGGCAGATATGCAGCTATCAGGGGGTATTGCTGTAAGGTCTCACACACACCTCAGGTATCCACAGGGCGCAGCTGACGTGAGCCCATTTGGTGCCGGCGCGTGTGGCCTTCATGGCGCCGCCCTTCTTGGGGCACAGCAGGCACTGGGGGTCGATGCTGAGGACGCACGTCCTGCAGAGCCAGTTTCCCACAGGCACTTTGACTATACCGTAGCAGGCCTGTGGAAAAGGCAGAGGCTTAGAACGGGATCCGATTACGGGATCATCGTAACGCGACGCACAGCCAGTGGAGCACTGGAGCAACGCTAGGGCTGGAATGATTAATCGGGTTAATTGTGATTAATCGATCATTGAAATAATCAACTAATTTAGTAATCTTTTAATCATCAGCTGGGGTATACAGAATCCAAAAAAGGCCATGTGCTGAAAGAACAGCAAAATCGATTAATCAAATGTATTGATTGATCAAACTGTCTCATTTTTGAAGATTTCTGGAAATTGTAGATATTTTTTTTCAACCAAATCGTTTCTGGGGTTTCCAAAGTGAAGCGAAGCCTCTGAAGAACAACCATCTTCGGGTCACAGAAGGAATTATTGAAATGTAAAAGCCAGTTATTTTTTTAAAGATATTTTTCTGTCATTTGTACATTTTTTAAGGACAAGATGTAAAAACAGATTAAAATCGCAGATTGAGCTTTTCTTGGTTATTTTCTACAAGACATTTGGATAAGTCTAAAGTTTGAGTGTATGCCTATGTTGAAATTACAATTTCAATTAAAAACCGGGGGGGGGACTAGAAATCAAATTTGATCTAATAATATATATATATACATTTTATTTGTAAGCCGTGTTGCTAGCACTGGCCAAAACTATGCGAGAAATATACGGTATATACATTTTGCATTCAAGACGAAAAACGTTCTTTGTACTTTTGTTCTACCCAACGTTCCTCAAATGGCATCTTTTGCTTCTGTAAAAAAGAAAAATATCCTTTTCAGCATATTTTTATCTGATTATTACTCCAAAAAATAAATCAACACATTGGCAGGCAGTTATTTTAGCTGCATTTGCATATTTTGCTACAAATGATCAAGCGTACACAAACTGAATGTGATCTTGTTGCATTTTAGGCAACAACTTCTCTTCTCATATTAAACAAAAAAAAAAAAAAAAAATTGCATCTTTTAATGTATTTCTAATACTGTGTTAAAAAAAGCTTAAATGGTGAAATGAAAAATCTGCAAAAAGTGCCAAATTTTTATCCAATCAATCAATTGTCAGACAGAAAAAGTTTCTTGCAGACCTAAAAAACACAAAACAAGATTATTTTTTTTCCTTAAAGGGACATTAGCCTTTTTGCGCTTTTGCCTGTTTTCCCCCACCTGGTGCACGCAGATGTTGCACTTGTCACAGAACACCATGTCGTTCCCTTCTTCGCTGTCCGGGGAGCGGCACACGTCACAAATCACGTCCTCGTCGTACTCGATCCCCAGGCCTTCCACCGTCTCTATGGCGTGCCTCATGTTGTCATGGCACTGCCTCTCCAGGGCCTCCATGACTCGCTCCATCATCAGCTCGTCGATGGGCACCTCCCCTGAACGACGGATAGAAACCACCAACACTGATGAAAGGCACAGCGCAAATCTTTGGAACTAAACTGAATCGAGAATGAACATGCCACCCGATCCGATCCCGAGTATCGGATCGGGTGCTGACGCTGGGACTTTTGAGTGACTGTACTTTAGAGAACTGCACAGTATTTTATTGATGCGGCAAATATTGATTTTCCATACAAGGTAAGACTTTCTCTCACTTTACATTGACATTTACAGCTAACGAGCGTTTGAATCCGTCTGTGACGAGAGCAGCTGAAACGCCAGTCATTAAATTTTATGACGTTCAAAACAGAAAAAAATTTTATGAAACAGAACTTTTTTTTTTGTTCTCGCGCAAACTGGAACTGTACCGACATGCGCTAAACCAAGTTATCAGTCATACCGCAGCATGCTACTGTTAGCCTAGCTTTACAGCACAACTGCTTCCCATTGAAACATTAGCAGCCGCCAAATGCAAATTTAATGAAAACATTAACTGGATGTGTTGAGTCATAAGAGAGTTAACTTATGCTAGCATGTCAAAGCTATGCAGCAGGAAATCTGTCTGCTGCTCTCAATTCAAAACGAGATGAATGCAAAAATGAGCTTTTACTGCATTTATAAGCTACTGAAGCTTCAAAGAATATTCTTAATTTACTTTCATGAAGTATGGTGAGTTGGGACTTGTCTCTTACAGTCAGCAAACATTTTAATGTAGGTGGCTGATAAACATGTCTGTTTTTTTTTTTTTTTTTTGGTGAAAATTTCAAACGTATCAGGATAACATTTCTAGACTTCTTCAATCGTTTTACAGACCATTCCAAAAACATATAGATACAAAAGGAGACATTGTCACAGTGGTCAATATTTATTATGAAATAAAAAAATAAGTCTAAAATGAAAGGTAGACGGGCCAAAAGATAGCTGAGCCAATGAATGGACAAATGCAACTTTAAAAATAATAAAAGTGTGGAAAACTATAAGAAATGACTTACTTTTCCACCTACCTCAGCAGCCTGTGGGCATAAACAAAAAGAGCCAACCTTTAATCAGCTAGATTTTCTTACCCATGTGACTGAGCTCACTGTTGAGCGCGTGCAGCCAGTACAGGTCCATGTCGTCCAGGTCGTAGCGGCACATGGCCTCCGCCAGCTCCTTGATGTTGACGTATCCGGGTTCCGTCGCTTCCTGGCCCGAACACTGGATGTACTTCCTCTGGTGGGTGTAAAGCACTTCTTTGGACTTCTCTGCGGTGACTCTGAACAGGAAGGAAGCGAGGAAAATCTTTCAGTGCCTTGCGGAGAGCTGAGCGCTCAGACAGGACGCGTCGTACCTCATGGACGGCTCGGGGATGGTGTCCGGACTGGCCAGCACCTGGACGCCCTTCTCCCACTCCTGCTTCCAGGAGTCCGCCAGCAGGTAGTAGTCCTGCGGCAACACGTGGTGGGAATCGGGGATCTTCATGGCACTGATCAGGTCTTTTCTGAACACCTGGAGGGAAGAAAGAAAAGCAGAGACAAAGTCTAGTGCGAGTCCTGATGGGTTATTGTTTTGTTTGTTTTTTTTTCTTTAATTAGAGTTTCTTACTTCAGCCGGTTTTTTTGGGTCGGAGGCCGGGGTTCCAGATTTACTCTCATATTTGTTGGAGGAGCAGAAAGAGGTTGAAGGACCTAAAAGGAAAAAGGGATGAGTGAGTGTTGATTACAGAGAAGAGAAACACAAAGGGAGTGCTGGGGGTTTTTGTGTCAGCGGACGTCTCGGACAGACGGGACTCACTCTCATTGTCGGAACTGTCGCTGCTGCTGGACGACCTGAGACGTTTCATCCTGTAACGTCCTGCAGGGGCAACGAGGCAGCTTTTAAAGCCATCGGTCAGGACTCGGATTTTAGCCATTAATTAAAAATGTTTTTTTTAATGATTTTATTTTGTGGGGTGATGGGGGAGGAAAAAACATAATTCTGAATTGTTTTTTTTCCACCTGAGCACTTGTTGATTTTCCAGAGTGTTGAGAAGTACCATCTTGTTCGGCAATTTCTATTTATTTTGAATTTTCATTCAAGTCAACTCACAGAAGAAAATATAAAATAAAAGCCAATTTAAAAAAAAAAAAAAAAAAAAAAAAAAAAAGGAAGATATTTCTGTCATTTGTAATTTTTACAAAGAAAAGAAGTGAGGGGAAAAAAATATAATAAAAATCTATTCAAATTGAAAATTGAGCTTCTGTTGGTTATTTTCTGTCGGACATTTGAAAAAGTGGAATATTGGGGTGTGCGCCATTCGCGAAATACTAATAAACAGAGAAATAAAAATAAATAAAAAAAAAAGTCAAATCCATTCAAGGTATTTTCTGTCATTTTTTTGAACAAAAAAGTCACACAAAAAAAATTGCTGAAAAACTGGACATCAAATTTTGAAAAAAAAAAAAAAAAAAAATCTAAAAATGTATTTTATTTTTAAGCCTAGACTTGGTTGACAGAGAGGATGATGGGTACTCACCATAAGCGTCAGACTGCAAAGCATGCTAGTGGAGTCTTCTGATAACTAACCTCTTTGTTTCATATCTGCAGGAGGGAAAACGTAAGTCAACATCGCGTTTTACGACAGTACATGTGCTCCTGCTAAAGTTTAAATACATAAAGAAATAAAGTGTAAATGCATTAAGATTTTATGTGACAAACCAACACCAAGTGAAGCATCACTGTCAACAGAAGAGGACGCATATAAAACTCTAACGAGTTTTCAACCTTTCAAAATATCTCTATTTGAAAAAGAGAAAGTGAAAACCACGAATCACATCCGTCCACCTTGCTACTATATACCACTCTGCGTTGGTCTGTGACATAAAAATATGCCAAGGTTGTCATTTTTAACACATCAAAGCAAAAGTTCAAGAGGCGCAGACACTTCAGGAAGGCATTGTTTTCCGTTCAGACTACATCTGGAGAGCCAGGTGAGCTCCACAACAAAAAGGTTCCAGTGAAAGGTTGAAACAGAATAAATCAGACTCATTAAACGTTTTCCAAAAGCTCACAGACCAGGAGTTACCTCCTGTACAGTAGGCTGCTTCAACAGGCAGGACATGCCTCACATTCCCCGTGAGGACAGGACGGCGGCAGCAGCAGCAGCAGGAGGAGGACGACGCATCAAACTAGCTCCTCCTTTCACCGAGAACAGAGGAAATCGACCGATTTCATTCACGCGGTTTTCCGACAGCGAAGCTCCTCGTTTGCCCTCACGCACTGGACCTAATTAACTCGGAATTCAATTTTAGTTATTTAAAACTTTGCTTAAGCTAAAAATCAGACTTTAGCGTTCTTTCACGGGTACACTGGGATTCGCCAAAGGGCGACGACCAACGCTTATCCGCGGTGAACTTCAGTGAATCGTGAGATTAAAGACCCAATCACTGAGAAGGGTAGATGTGGGGGGATTTCTCAGTGACTTCGCCGTGCTCGAGTGGAAACTAGCAAAACAGTTGCAATGGTTCGAGAAAGGTTTCGCAAGCACATGCAGTAATCCTTGTTTTGGTTTTTAATGGTACATAAATGAGGACATTTTTTTGAGGAGAAGAAGAAGAAGGAGACGAAGAAGTTTTATTTATGCAGCATTTTTTCAGCAACAAGGCAGGTCAGAGTGCTTGTTGCTGAAAATGTATGAAATGTACGGTTGACTGTAAATGTATGGCATGCACATATTTTCGTAGACTGTGAATTTATTTATTCATTTTTGTGAAGTTACAACAATAATGTGTCACATCAGAGAGAACAATACAAATTGGTGCATGATTATGAAGCGGAAGTAAAACGTTACACGACTTCCAAACCGTGTCTGAAAACCAAGAGGTGTCGTTTTCTCCAATATTGTGTTTTTAATAGATAAGGAGTTTGAAGAAAGCTACTGGCTAATAAAGTCCTGTTAGCAGTTTGGTACAAACCACACAGGGGAAAACAGTAAACAACTGGAAGAAGGCGTTCTCTGCTGAACTTCATGGCCTACGTTTAAAGCGGTAGGCGTTAGCCCTGAAACGACTGTACGCACAGGTAAACATGGTGGTTCCAGCTCCGTGTTTACTTGGACGGATTGGTGCTACATATGGGGTGGCCCTGGAAGAAAACAACTTAAACACTGCCTCTATTCATCCAACCAGATCAAGTTCGAGCTATTATACGGAGAATAATGGGCAAATGTTTCAGTTTGTAGATGAACACAGCAGGCGGACGCACAACTCACCAGACTTGCTGCTGTAAACGTCTGTAAACGGTTCAATCCCTTCTGAATTACTGTTCCGCTTCACAATTGTGTGCGACTTTGTGATGTTCCGTAGCATAAAAATCCCAACTAAACCCATTGAAGTAAAGTATTTCCTCAGTAGGCCTGAAAACAAATGCAAGCCACACTTTCCAGATTTTATTTGGAGACATAAATGGAAAAACTGTGCCTTGCTGGCGCAACCAAGGGGACTGAATACTTTTGGAAGGAACTATGAATGTTGGTTTATGGCACTTTGGGTTGAGAATGCAATGATTAAAGGGGTTTCCACTGGATTTACTCATTTCCACCGACACAAATGTAACGTGTGGCTATTGTATTGAGCTAAAAGTCAAGCTGGGGGATTTATGTTGTGGTTTCCATTACTAAAAAGAAGAACTAAACTGAGTTGTTGGCGCCAAACACTCCCATCCACAGGCCTACACCAGGCTGCCTTGTAGGCTATAAAGTCAAACATGGCGCCACCTTCGTACAAAGATGTCACTTCCTACAGACGTTAAGGCAAGTATTTACACAGCTCAAGTTGCTTAAATGCTCTGCGAAGATAGTTACAAGTTTCTAAAGAGGGACTCCTCCATAGAGGAGGTAGTATTTGCGAAGCAAAAGCGCAGAAATGGCCTCGGCATAGCATGAAAGGAGCAGGCCCCGTGGCCTGAATAAACCATCCAGGGTAAATCCTGGCACCCTGAACACGAGCATATTGTTCACATTCCTCCCATCTTACCTTCCGTCCACGGCCTTTCGCCGCTTTGCTCCCTTCAAACACACGGTCACACGGACCGAAACTATGGACTGTGGTCCTGATATTAAATTAAATGTAGGGCTTTTTGTATCCCACCACAGTGGGAATCTCCAGGCTGCAGTATGTCCACCACCAACACGGCACAACAGCTCTATTGTACCGCCCGTAGCGACGGGTCCTAAAGCCCGCCGCTTTTCCTCCGCCCTGGGTGCGCTCGATTTTGCACTCTGGCGCTTGCCAGAGTGCAAAATCGCAAAACGCTTGACCTTACTGGGTGAATATCCACTACAAGTAAATAACCGCCTAGACAAAAAAAAAATTCATTTAATCTATGGATTTTAATCTGAATCTGGCATTTCATAAAGGTCATAGTTACACACTTAAAAATTCAGAAACAAAATACAGATGACATGCACTTTCTAGAAAAAAAAAAAAATCAATGTACAGATACAAATAAATTGACAAATTTCACATGGCATGTTTTTATGGGTGTTCTTGGAAGTGACTGTAAAAAACAGAAAATCAGAAGTGATGTGGTTAAAAAAAAAAAACAGGAACAGTATGGTACAGTAATGATTTATATGCTGTTCTTGTTGTTTTTATATCGCACTGGGTGAAGTGACGTTTGTAAACGAGGTCATCAGTTTATAATGAGACGTATGATTCAGGTAAGAGGAATACGTGTGAATTACGTAGGATTTATTTTATCCTCGAGCAAAAACTCCAACTAAACTCATCATCCAGAAGAGAGAGTAAACCAATTTAACTGGACTAATTGTAAATAATTAAGCAACAATAGTGAATCAATTAGTGTACTTGCATTTTCAGTCTCTTTAAACTGACCTTTAGAGGCTTCGAACATAAAAAAAAAAAAGATTAATTCACAAAGAGGAAGAAGAGCATTTCCCTTTTGAACAGCGTCTGTTTTTTCACATCTGTTATCGGGCTGAGTCACTATGCAATTTTTTACTTTAGACACTTCTTTTTTTTCAGCTTTTAAAGTTGCGAAGAAGAAACAGAAGTTTTCTTTCAGTCATCTTACAAAATAACATTTTACAAAATATATATTCATATATAGTTGATTTTTTTTTCTATACAAAAAATGTTCAGTAATGCATATAAAAAATATATATGTAAAAAAAAACAAAAAAAAAAAAAACAAGTTGCCTACTTTAAAAATCCAGCCTCTCTCCTGTGTTTATGTGTTGGCGAAAACAGATAACTTAAAAATCAACTTTTCACAAACTGGTTTGGGCCTATAAAGTAAGAGTAAAGACATGGTCATCACCTATACAGCACATTTCATATATACACATTTTGAACAGAGAAAAATCCAGTATTTAAACCACAAACACACATAATTCTAAGAGAAACCGTATGGTTGAACTCATGTTTTCCCCCCGGCCCCCATTTGCCCTCCTTTATCCTAGAAATCAATAAGAAGAAACATTTTAAATTAAAAAAGAAAGAAAAGAAAGCACATTTATAAAAACAGCTACATTCACAAAAGATGAAAGCAGAGTTACAAAATACATTCACAGAAACATAAATAATCACAGCACTCTTAGGAACTAGCATTTGAGTGGTTTGCAGCCTTTTCTTCCCTCGGCATTAAAATTCAAAACAAAACAAAACAAAACAAAAAAGGGAATAACTTTTTCATGTGATTCTGGGAACTGACTCATTCGATCCAAGGCATCGTCAAACGGTCCGCAGAATTTTCCGTTCCCGCCTTTCATCCCGTGAAAAGGAATCTCAATCAGCTCAGGCAGCTTGTCTGGACGGCCAACTCATTTACAAACCCATCTGCATGTCGGCAAAGTTGAAGAAGCTGTCGACATCTCGGCTTGACGTATTTTTATTGTCTGAAACGAAAACCTGAAGGAAAAAAAACACAACAACATAAGTGAGCCTACATGTGTGAGCCTTAAAAGAAGAAAAACGCTCCAAACATTACAAAAAACTTTTTTTTTTACCTTCGTGCCACTAAAGACGTCGCTGGCGATGGTCTTGCATGCTTCCACTGCTCCATCACCGTTCAGCTCCAGGGCAGTGACCGGGCCTTGAGTGGTGAGATAGAAAAGTTCAGAGTCAGAACATCCACACCCCTGATCCCAGTGTCGGAACTCGGACCGATTCCCAATCCCTTTAACATTCCGCTCACGTTTTTCAACCAGGAAACAGCAAAGGGCTTCCCTGTGGAAGCAGTGGTTTCATACTGAGGCTTCTGGGGGACTTATGCAACATTTATCTCATCCACACACACACACACAGAACAAATGTATTCAAATGAGATCATGGCAGAAAAAAATAAATAAATAAAAATGTGTCAAAGTTGAGGCCTGCGGGCCAAATCTGGCCCATGATAACATTTTTATGTGGTCCTCAAGACTCCAGAGGGCCACATAAATAGAGCTTAAAGATGACGGTTGTGTGCTTAAATATTAATTCAGTAAAATCAAATCAGTTTTATTTGTATAGTGCCAAACTATAGTGCAGAAAGATGTTACAATATTTTTTCGTGTCAGTACTCATCGAATGCAGAGATTCTGACGGTATTAGGACTGTTGTAGAGAAAGAAAGGGATACATTTCTGCCAAAAGAAAAACCTGTCTAATTTTTAGATTAATCTCAAAATTTTCTAAAAAAAAAATAATAATAATAATAATCTGATAATTTCAAAATTTCTGAGATTTTCTTACAAATTTCCATCTTTTTGGATCTTAGAAGTGTTCATGTTTTTTCTAGAAAAGTTCCTGAAATTCAGAAAAAAATGCTAGTTTATTGGCTTCTATCTACCGTGGCCCCAACACACCATTATAAGAGACAGCTATAATACCTAACAGTTTCTCAATAGATAGTTTTATCATTACATTTCGGCACAGCCGTCCCTTTAGGGACACTCGTGATCTTGGCCGTGGCCTGAAATGAAAATGAGTTCGACACCCCTGACCTACAGTGTCTTGCAAAAGTATTTATCCCTACATTTTCTACTGTAATCTGCTTTAACTGGCTCTTATGCGACAGGCATACACTACAAAGTACACATTAGTGTAAATGAATTAAAAGACGTGTTTCTATTTTGGTACTTTCATTCCAATTCCAGCTGCCAGTATTTTTAATACACTACAGTGCTAAAGGTTTTACCATCACACACACACACGAGACGCTCGGGGGTAATTGTAGTCTTAACATGATATCCGCCAACTATTTGCAGCTATTAGAGCTTCAACTCTTCTAGGAAGGCTTTCCTAGAAGAGAAAGCCTTCTCTTCTAGAAAGAGAAGGCTGTTTATTGGATTTTTTTAAATCGATGTTCTGGAAGCCCATTGGTGAGACCAGACACTGATGTTGGACAAGAAGGCCTGGCTCACAGTCTTTTGCAGGCACCAACCAGCAGGTTCTCTTCCAGGATTGCCCCGCATTTAGCTTCATTCATTTTCCCAACAACTCCGACCCGTTTCCCTGTGCCCTCAAAAAGCTTCTGCAGAGCATGATGCTGCCACCACCCAGTTTATTCAGACGAATGTTATATTTAAGTGGAAAAGTCTCTCATCTATGCTCCACACAGTGTTTTGCATATAGGACAGGAAGTTCAGTTTTTGTTTCGTTTGGCCAGTGGACAATCTCCCATGTAACTGTGGGGGTTTCCAACATGGCTGACGGCGAATGGCTCTATCTTACCAAAAATGATTAGGATGTATTCTTCTCATTTTCAGATGATGGGTATGAAACCAAAAGGAGATACTGATGTTGGTGCTTTTAAAAGAACAAAATGTGGAAAAGCTCAAGGAGCATTATTACTTTTGCAGGGTTACTGTATTTTTATTCTTCCTCTGTCCATAATCACATGAGAAAATGAAATAAAGTCACGTTTCTGTTTATATCCGAAGGTATCCGAACAACGTAGAACAGGAATTCAAAGAATTTCAGACACGCCCTGTTGTGTTTCACATGGATCTGCTGTATAAGGCAGGGTACGCAAACACACACACACACACACACACATATGACACACTTTCTATGATTACAATAGGCAGTACAAACGCACTAAACAGCTGCTAGAATTATAAAACAACTTCCTCAAATGACTGGGAGATATTAAGCTGAATTACAGTGCAGTTGAGGAATTAGATGAAGTAAAATGAACGTACCTTTGTTGATCCACTCCACCAGGTCATCGGCGCTGTTCTGAAACACACGCCTCGCATCCTCAGGCTTCATGGAGACCTCCTTAGTCTGGATCAGCACGAATCCGTTAGAAGTGGCCTGTGCAAGAAGAGGAGAGAAGTGAGTCACGAAGCCTTTAAAAGAAAAAGATTCCTATTGGAAGATGCGCCTTTCTGGGAGAAGTTTTATCCTTCCTCGCATAAGAATCCGGTCTCATGCTTATGCGGTGATGAACTTTCTTTTTAAGCGACACCAAACATCTCTGGAATGTTTACACAGAGCGATTGCCACCATTGTCTGGTGGCTGGCATTTTTTGTATAAAAAGAAAAAAAAAAAACTAACTCCCAGAGACGGAAATATAAACCAAAGAAAGCTACAAAGCAAAACGCTACAATAAGCTGTGGATTGAAAATCTCGAACTGTATAGATTCTCAACCAATATCCAAACATTACTCCACAGTTTTTTCACAATCAATTGCACCAATCGAATTAATCATGATTGACCGATTATGGAAATAATCGACAACTAATTTAGCAATCGATTAATCGAACATACAGACTCAAAGAAAGACCGCTTACTGAAAGAACGACACAGTCAGAGCAGGAATTAAGCCAAAACTGTACAATAAAAAATATGAACATTTTGTATTTAAGATGTAAAACCTTCTTTGTCTGTAAATATGTTTTACGCAAAATTCCTCACCTGGTTCAAAGTCTGTTAAAAAAAATCTCCTATTAAGGACCCTTTGCTATCCATTTATTAATCCAACAAATAAACAGATGCATCCTTTGCTACAAATGATCAAGCGCACACTAAAGGAATGCCAATGTTATTGCGTTTTAGGCAATAACATTTTTACTTTTTTACTCAAAAAGTAATTTTATTGTTTGCTTACTTGTATCTTTTAATGTATTTTCAACATTGTGTAGCAAAGGCTCAAGCAGTGAAATGAAAAAGCTGCAGAATTTGCCAATTTGTTTTATCAGATTAATTGTCAGAGTAATAAATAGAATCAAGCATTTCTGGATGTCTCAATCAGGACCATTTAAACATGCAGGTCCTTCTGTTTTATGCTCATCTAGGATGTGTTAGTAATAGGAAAAGTGACTAATTCATTAAAAAAAAAGAAGCATCTGACAAAAGCTCTGACAACATTAGCACCACCCTTCCACCCATTACCCACAAAGACTTCCTCCTTCTACACACTTTCCAAAAGCACCGTGTTCGAACAGAGAGCTTCTCTTCTCCCACCGACACTCACCTCATCGATCAGTTTCCGGGCATTCGCAGTGGTGTAGTCCCCGGCAAAGAAAACGAAGAGGCAGGACTCCTCGCTGTCTTTCCGCCTGCCTCCCTTTGTTAAAGGCACGATGCTCCGGGCGGCCTCGGTGGAGATCCGGACGGACTTGAAATCGGACTCGGGGTCGGGCGCTGGCACGAAGTCCGCCACCTGGGCGTCTTCCGGCAGCAGGCTCCAGTTGTTCTCCCCCGACACGGGCGTGAAGTCGTGGATGTTGCTCCAGTTGTTGTTGAATATGCTCAGCCCGGCGTCCTTGAAGTGGAAGGCCAGCTCCGGGTAGTAGTACTGGAAGCAGCCGAACTTCATTCCCGTGGAGGACTCGATGATGGGCTGGGTGGCGCAGCACAGGAACACGTCCATCTTTTTACAGTCCCTCGCGCGAAACTGCTGGCAGGCCACCACGCACTTGATGTCTTTGCAGTCCCTGAAGAACACGCTGCCCTTCACGGGCCCGAAGACGATGCGGCAGTTGATGCAGTCATCGATGCTGATGGTCGCCGAGTGGTCCAGGACGAAGATGGTGCAGTTCTCGCAGTCTTGGATGGCAAACGGCTTGCCGTTCAGCGTCCCAGGCAGCCGGCCCACGGTGACGTCTTTGAGTCCAGTCAGAGTGTAATCCTTGGGGTCAACCTGTGCAGAAACACATGTGCTCAAACAATATCTTTGGAATAAAATATTTAAATACACGCCAAATGTGGAGAGGCAGCATTCAGCTTCTATGCACCACAAATCCCACTTGTTTAGAGTTTCCATTGATTCACTGGAATATTGAGAATCCCCCCGCCCCCAGTCTGCTCCTATAGACTAGCCAGCAGTAATTAGCAAACCCTAGTGGAGCTGCACTGCTGCTGAGCTCATTATACGAGCTACTTTTCATGTAATGAAAAGTAGCTCATAGTGCTACACTGGTAAAAACATTGTAAAAGAGTTAATGGAGGAGACAACATTCTTAAGCCATTTTTGACATAAAAAACTATTTTTTATAACAGCTGAAGTCAACATAGTTACTTGACTGTGCTATAAAATGACATCATGTGGCCAGGAAAATGACTAATGTTGCCCCTTTAAGTAAACTGCATCACAACTTTGATCATAATCACAGTTAAATTTGGAGTCCATAAACACCCACAACTTCTTGATATGACTAATATGTAAACTGCGATACAGAAAAAAACGTTTATTTTAAAATAAAACTCTTGAAATGTCCTCATGGTATTTATTTTTTGTGGCAAAATAATAAATAGTATTTTAGTATCCTGTTCGTGCGGTTTCACCTGATTATGATTTAGGCAGCTGGTGTGGTGTGACCCTTTTATTACACGTTCAATAAACAGCGAGTCTAAAGGGAAGTTCATCTACTGCCAAGCCTCTGAGGTCTCAACAAGGCAACATAAGGCCGGGTTCTGTTGTGCAGTACTGTAATCCCATAATGAGATAAGGCTGGTGACATGGGAGCATTTAGAGAGAGGTGGGCGACACCTTGAACATTCAAAAAAAAAAAAAAAAAGTGACAAATTTAAGAGATCTGCGTCTTTAATAGGACGACCTGGATGCACATTTGTTTTAAGCGATTCATTACTAAACGCCATCATTGCCACAGTAATTTGAGTACAGAGTAACAATTTGTACTGCAAACAATCATTTGTGCTCTTCAAATTTTACGCCAACCCAAAAGTCGAACCCCCCCCCACCCCCCAGTCTACAGTAAATGTGTAGCTACCTGCACCGTTAACAAACAATAACTACCTGGAAGTTGACGCAACACACGAGAGAAGCAAGGGCGGAACGTCAAGAGGATTTATATACATATATATACCTACCTGCTTCACATTGCGTTTGTTTAATGCTACTTAATTGCTGGATTTGTACCGTCCAGTCGCCTCACCTTTTCTCTCTTGTCCCAGCTGTACTGCTTCGGAGCCTCGTCGGTGTTGTTGCCAAGGGGAACCGAGTTACCTGCAGTATCAGCACTCGTCGTTGTCGGCGTGAGGTTCTCCTTCTCCGCCGACTTTCTTTTGGATTTCTTCGAGAAGAAGCATCCCATGTTGCCTTTTCAGGAGCGAACCGGATATCACGGTCACGTCTGCCTTGAAGAGAAACCCACGACAAAATGTGAAGCGCGACCGTTCCTACGTAAGCTACAATTGACAGTTTTTTTTTCCCCTTTTTTTTAGCTTCCTGTTTCGCAGCTTCGTTTTCCAACCAATAGACACACCTGGTGGTACTTGTAACAGCCAATGACTGAGCCAAACAGCGTGACGTATGTACGTAGGAGAGGCGAACAGCCGTGAAACATTCACGTGCTAGACCTACAAATACAATTTCCGCAAGAACAACACATCTGAACTTTCATTTGAAACGTCGTGTGTGTAAGATGGGAAAACGTGACTAATAAATACACTCCTAATGCGTATTAAAAGTGAGCCATCATTTTATGCCCAAACATTTCATATTTTATTGACAAAAACGATGCAGTTTATCAGATTATAAAACATACGTTTCCTTTTACTCTATTTCATTTACTCTGCTTTTGGAAAATGCAGTTTTAAGCCGCATGCTACTTTTTGTTTTCGAATGCATCAGTTGCAGGGAGTAGAAAATCAAACAAATTGAAGCAAACCCAAATACATGTTATTTTAACTGACTACCCTGAACGCATCAGCAGTTCCACACCAGACACTCCCCTTCGAGTGCTTCCTTTGCTTAAAACATATTATACTGTACCAGAAACATAAATAAAAAAGATCAGATGACTAAAGAACACTCAGTTTAGCTCTAATGTGCTAATAGTCGAAATGATGTGTTCGCTAATGGTTGTTTGGCGTTTTTATACACGCTGACCTGGTTCTCATGAGGATGTTCTGAAACTGGAGTTAAATTTACACATGTACAACAAACCCCAAACACCACGTAACTGTCTGACAACCACATGTCAGATTAAGGTAATACTTCAACTGCTAGGCTACTCTAATAATAGGTAATCCCTATCACAACTATCTTCATGCTGTCTTTTCAGTACTTTCTCTTTTTCCCCACCTATAGGCACAATGACACATGCACAATCGAAACACAAAATAGCCACCATAGCAATTCTACCCAGCTCTGTTCCAGTAAAGTGAACATTATTTTAAAATAACTAAATACAACCCAGTGACAGGCCATCCGTAAATGAGTCACATCTTTGGAGGTTGCTGCTTGAGGTCCCATGAACATTAATCAGACTTCCTGCATGCCTCACCGCAGCTGTTTTTGATGGTCAGGGATGATGAATGCTACTATGAAACATGCCTTGCTCATAACGCAGTGGCTGACTCAAGTTCTAATTCATACAATTAACATTTGGGTTTAGAGTCTTTTCTTCGGCATCACACGTGGGTATTCCAGAGTGAAGAGTGAAATGCAAGAAATAGCGAAGATAGAAACATTTGGGGTGGATTAACCTGTAACTCTGAATTCCCCGCCCTTTGCACACATGCTCTACGAGTGGCCTATTTCTCTTATCGACTCGTTGATGAAATACAAACACATTGATTTGCAAAAGAATTCATACCCTTTTGTCTATTTCAGGTTTTTCCTCACATTGCAACCACAAACATCCAGGTATCTTAGTTGAGATTTTAAGTGACAGACCAAAACAACATTGGTGCATAACAGATAAGTGGAAGACAATTTCATAGTACTGTGCAAAAATCTAATAGTTTTGCAGGTCTAAAGTGTAGAATGAAATTTATGTCCACTTTTCTTTGGAAAGCAGGTCAATCTTTGTTGGACTGGATATGTCTTGACTTTAACTAGGCCCTTCTATCTCATATGTACATGCTTTAGGTTGTTTTCCCGCTGGAAGGGGAACCTCTGCCTCATTCTCAAGCCTCTTAAAGTTTGATATATATTTAGCTACACGCATTTGCAAATTATGCACTACTTTGTGTTGGTTTGTCATTTAGGATCTTTTGGTTGTAGAAATATATCTGCTTTAACAGGAACAAAAATGAAGGAAACCGACTAACTGATTTTTTTTTAAATGACCACTAGGGTTCAGTGTAACAACAGCAACTTGAAGCCTTAACTAGCCCTGAAGCCTCACTCTAGCTCTGACTCCACAGCCACATTTTCCTATATGTTAACACCACTTCTTTGCTTAAAAAGATCAACGATGCATTAGCTCCAAATGGTGCAACTAAAACAGGACTTCACCAGATACCACTCCAACTTTTACACCACAAGTGATGACTTTTTACTTTCTTTTTGCAAAATGAAGCCCTGTCCTGCCCGTCTGTCTCATTTGTAGATTTTTACATGAAGTGGAACAAGTAAGTCAGGTCGCACCTGACGTGGGAATGTGCCTCCACACGAATCCAAAATGACCACTCGTGAACTGTGTTCAGTGTCCTGCTTGAAGTCCTAATAAGCTTGCAGCTTACTTGATTTCTGTCTGAGTGACCAAATATTAAAGAGTGTAAAACGTAAAATAATGTAGCTGATGTTTAAACTCTGAGCTCTAACCACCTGGACCAACATCGAAGGGCTCAAGAACGAGATACGTCCAGTGGAAATTAAAACACATTTAAAAAAACAACAAACACCTAAACTATCTGCTCTGACACCAGGTCTTCACAGTACGTACACTACTGTGTACGTACCGGAAACTAAAAAGATGCTTACAGTTACACACATGACCTTCAACGATATCCCATTTTTAACACAAAAGTTTTAAGTTTTTTGAGAACTCTTTTTTTTTTTTTCTTTTTTTTTACAAGTTTTATGAGGCGATTTGGATTTTTTTCCAGTCAGACATTTGTGAGATCAAGGACTGATGTTGGACGAGGCAGCTTGGTTGTAATTAATCCCGAACGTGCTTTAAAAGGCTCTGAACCTTTTTTCAGCGATGTAGCGTCTTTAAATTGATTTTTCTCACCCCAAAACCTCCCAACACACCAAGCACACAGAGCCGTGATTCACTTATTCAACTTTCTAATGACTAAATAATAATTATCAACCCAAGCACCAATGTTTGGAATCATAAACAAATCTACAGACTTTAAAACTAAGTTTATGGTCTTATTTTATAGAGCGATTTAAAATGTAATGATTTTATAGACATTTTTCAGGTTGTTTTTCAACAGAATTCAAAATACCCTATATAATCATTTAAGGTCCGTCAGTGATTTAAAGGTGTGTGACTTTCAGATTGAGGGTTTAGTGAGCCTCTTCGCTGTCAAGAGTCCTACGCACTCCGAAAGGAAAGAAAATGTAGCCAAAAACTGAGAAAATAAACTGAAGGAATCAGACTGAAATTCAAATTCTTCATTGTTTTTCTTTTTTTTTTAATAGCACCCAGTAGTGCCTTTTTGATAGTGGTGTCTTGTGTGATATGGCTCTTCACCCAGGACACCACTTTTCAAATCGCTTTTTCAGTTTTTAAGGGCACTAAAAAGCATTCAAGCAACTGTAGTTCAAATTCTACAATACCAAGACCGATCAAATCTGAACTGAATTCCACTCCGATCATAAACTCTGTAAAAAGAAAGTCTGCAAAGTTTTTATTCTTTTTACCAATATACAAAAACTAACCTTTTTTGGCGTTCAGACGAACAGTAACATAGAAACTTGTCAAACTTGGACTAAAAGGCTAAATTAAGAGATTATGGGAAAAATATACAGCTTGAATTTGTAAAAAAAAAAAAAAAAATCATAATAATAGAAATAAAATAAATAAAGAAATAAACCTTATATTCTTAACACTGAAATATTCTCAGCAGGGCCGGTCTCTCAATATTCCACATGCACCATCAGGCGCAGAGGGAGGGGCTTTGCCCAGGGCAGCATTCATGCAAGAACCGCCACTGTTTGTTTTCGAGTCCATTTCTCCTCCAAACGCGTTTCGATCTGCTGCCATCATAACTACTACAAATGAATGCAGAGAATTTGAAAGCCACTCCCCTTTTCTCCCAACATCTCCCTCTCCAGAGCAGATCATCCCAAACGGGATATCGGATATCTACTTCTCGTTTGTCCAGGGACGGCTCAGATTTCCTGTTTTCGAGAGGAGTGACCTCCGAATTGCACAATCATCAAAATCTCAGAGCAGTGACTCAGTAGTTTGCTGTTCGGTTCGGGTGTGCAGGTGGTCTCCTCCTCCTCAGTGAGAGCGGAGCTTTTCGTTGCATTGCGCTGTGTACCTTTAAAAGGTTGAATTCTTCGGTCTGTGAGCGCTGGATTGTGTCTCCACTCGGTTTGCCATACACACTAGGCTCAGCTGTGTGCGTGTGTGCGTGTGTGTGTGTGTGTGCGCGCGCTGTTCTTCCAGCTGTGACATGGCACAGAGGCTGCGTGTACTCTCAACAGCAGCAGCAGCAGCAGCAGCAGCAGCAGCAGCATCCTAAACCATGGACGCTCTCGGGAACGCAGCCAGCGCGGCTCGGGGAACCAGGATGCTGCTGCTAGTCTGGACCGTACTGAACGCGGTGTCGGGACTGAAGGCGGAGGACGGCGGAATGGTGGAGGAACTTGTAACTGAGAAGGAGGCAGAGGAAAGTCACCGACAGGACAGCGTCAATTTGCTGACATTCATTTCGCTGCTGACTCTCACCATTCTCACTATATGGCTCTTCAAGCACAGGCGGGTTCGCTTTCTTCACGAGACCGGGCTGGCAATGATTTACGGTGAGCTTGTTGTCACGCGCAATTGACGCTGGTTCTCCTCTTGCAGCTACACCACCACCACCACCACCACCTTCCCGCAGGCTTTACGTGATTCAGTCTCTTCTCTCTACCCCCCCGCCCCCCACTCACTCCCCCCTCCACGCGCTCTCATAGCTTCTAATTGGTTGGGCTCGTGTTATTTTCTAGAAGGTGCTTTCAGCGGCTCATCCCCATAGACAGAACTCAATGCACTTTAACGTGGTTTCACCAGGGCCGGATTTAGGAGGATACGGCCCCCTGGGCTAGAGCGAGTTTTCTTGCTCTGCCCACACAGGCTCCCTTCAGGCATTTGAATCAGGTTGATAGTCAGGTTTGTTTTGTTTCGTCTATGCCTTATCTGCTTAGTAATTGTTTCTCTGAAATGATGTTAATGCTTGTAATTTAAAAAAAAAAAGTTTCTCATACACGCTGCATCATTTCTAGAATTTTCTAGGTCTGCATGTGGTGTTGGGATGCAGTGAATGAAATGCGCAACACACTCAAAGGGAAAGAAGGCAGTCAAAGCTTGAGGTCAAGGGTTTTGTTAGAGGTGTGGCTTTGACCATTTAGTGAATAGTCATGAACTTTTTGGGTTTTTTTTTTATTGGACAGATACAATGAACATCAATATCTCAGAACAATCCGATGCCCGCACCGAGGCCTGATGCAATAAGTAATAAATTAATTAATTGCATGATAAATTAAAACAAAGTCAATCATTTCCATTTACATAATCTATTGTTTTTCCCTTTTTTTTCCTCTTTCCACCAAAAACTAGATGACAAAAGTCTTCAGTTTGGTGCTCTGGTGTCAACTGTCCCTTTTAATGAAGAATAGTTTTGTTCATAGAGATCTCATAATTCATTTTATTTGCTGTTTAGTTTTTTTTTTTAATTTTAGGTGTTGAAGACATCTTCCAATGTTAAATATTGTTAGAATTTACAGTGTATTGATCTTTGAGAATGAGTTGTCACATTATTATACCATTACCATTATATTACTTGAAAATGGTCTCAAAAGAACAATATTATCGTTTATCGCAATAACTTCTGGGACAATTTATCGTTCAGAAAAATTTGTTATCGTGACAGGCCTCCCATAAACCTTGAATGACCTTTAACAGTTCATTTAAATGGGAAGTGAAGAACAACAGGTAAAACCAAAAATGATCAGAAAGAAACATAAGGCAATGTCTTCAAAACAACTTGGTCAAAAATTACAATATCAAATGAGTACAGTTCAGGTTCATCTCTCTATCTCATAGAGCGTCGAATTGAACATTTCAACATCAATTACGTTCTTTTAAAAACCAGATTTTAATGAGTTTCAGAGCTTACAACTCTCATCAGAAATACCCGTCTGTCCAAAGGTTTTCCTGCTAGATGGTATTTGACAGCCATGACTTGTGCTGCTCTAGTCACCGTCGTGCTGTTCTCTCTCAACAAATGGACGCAGGGTCTCGGGTAGCTAGCTAGCAGTCACACCGCTTGTAGTTTTAAAATTTCTTTAACCTGTTATAAGGGCGACACTGATTTCATTTTCTACTTGTCTTTATCTCCAAGCAGCTGACTGTGTCTTATTTTTTTTTCAAACAAGAGAAAAGTCAAACCGCCGTTTTCAGCCAGCTGGCCTGTAATGCACAGCAACAAGTGTGGGAAGGACGGACCTGTATGCTTTATACAATTGGAAAAACCCTGCGGTCACTCTGGCAACTCAATAAAATGAGTTTAAACAGCAGATATCGTATGTTTTTTGTTTTTTAAATTTGTTTTTAAATCCTAACTTCTGCGGTTTAGATGCACATTTCCCACTGATGTAGCTCTTGCACATCCTGACTTGTGCGACAGTTCTGGAGCCTCCCGTGTTGTTGGGGGAAGCTGAGCGTTCACTTGGTCCGATTGTGCCTTGACGCTGCTCTGAATTAGATTACGGAGACCTGTGTTTTTGTCTCGTGTTACATCCATTACTATGGACGAAAATGCACCAAATGCAGTTAGTGAGTGTAAAACCAGCCTGAAGTGGATTCTAATCAAATGTACTCTTGAAAGCGATCTGTCAAAACTTTTGTGTACCAAATACTAAATGCAAGTTTGTTGCCCACGAGTGGAGAAATTCAGGCATACCAGCAGCAAAGTGACAGGCAGCGTGTGGATCCACATGAAGATAAAAATATAAAAACAGAAAGCAAGAATAACACCCGGTTTAGTAAGGCCAAACTTAGAACATAAAAATGCTATAATGTTTTTTTTTTTTTTTTTTTTTTAAACGTGCAACTGATTAGGATCATTTAAAAAATGTCAAAAATTATACTGCATATTTGTTCATCATTTGCAAGAAGTAGGGGGGGAAATGTTCATGCAACAGAGACGTACCAAAATGAGCTGGAATGTTAGTTGTACAGTTTTTCCTCATTTCAAATAACAGCAGGGATGTAAACATGTGTTGACTTTGTTAGGAATGAAATCTAGTGGTTATGCAGTTTATAACGGCTGCAGTAACGTTCCTTTGTGCATCTAGGATGAAAGGATCCGTCACTCAAGGAGCTCTCTGATCCTGTAGCAACTTACTGCATGTGGTGGATGACGTTGTACAACAGTGATTTTATCTAAGCTGGAGGTTTCCTGTCACTTTGTAGGAAGGGACGACCGGACATGGGCAGCTGATGAGCTGTGTAAATTTGGTAGCTTAAGGTGACGGTATTATGCTTTTTTTCATCCACATAGAATCGCCTTATACCATAATAGAGTAACTCTGCTACCATCAGCTATTATTAAAATGCTGTATATATAAAATATGACTTCAAAGAAATTTGACTTCGTAATTTAAACACATCAAAATTGGGCCTCTGTCTCTTTCTGAAACTCCGCCTTCAGGAAGTCATCACAACAATCGCTCTATTAACCTTCTAACAACGTTTTTACCAGCGTTGTAGTGAGCAGTAGCTCCTATAATGAGCTCAGCAGATGTGCAGGTGTTTGCTAATTGCTGCTGGCTAGTCTGAAGGAGCAGAGTGGAGGAGCTCCTCACAGTTGCGCTGCTCTGTGAGGAGGAAGCTCTGAAGCTTGGAAAATGCAGCTCCAGGGAGGAGCTGCGCCTCAAAGGCGGGGCTCAGTCCAACCAGGAGTTTTGCACAGCTGAATAGTTGCCATGGAGATCAAAGGATTTCTCAAACATGCATGAAAAAATCAAGGCAACACTCCAGGTACATCTTTTTGGTGAGGGAATAACGTCACAAACTGATGTAAAGCTGAAAAAAAAAAAAGATTTGATTTTACATAATACTGCTCCTTTAAAGCAAATAATAACAGCAAGTTAAGGACTTCAGTTTTCAGCATAGTGATTTGATCTGTGTAATAATTGTACTGATCTCTGTGAAATGCTGTTTCACTAAGACATGAATGTTATCTTTTTATTTCTAATGGGGACGCAAATAGATGAATTGATACTCTTTGAGAATTCTTGTGTTTTTGTTTCCACTTTACTGCCTAAAGTTTTTGCAAACAAAAATCAGTTCAGTTCATTTCAGAAATGAAACCAACGTTCTTCTGATTATTGGTCACAAATCTGTGCCTCGGTTATTGTCGGGTCAAGCTGTCTGAAGAACACATGGGCAATACACACCCGCACTGCATGTTGGCAACACATTTTGCTGCAAGACTTAAGAGACAGAACTTAGGCAGTTCAGTCGGGGCTACAAATGTCACTTATTAACCAGTGAGGGGGAAAAAAAGGGCAGACTTTGATTTTTTTCTTTTTTCCTTTTAATTTAATCAATGCTGTTTTTCGACCCTGAACCGTGTGCACCGGTGGGACATGTTAGCGAAGCCGACAATCCAAAGCAGAAAACTGCCACTATAACGCTGCTATTATGCTACATTTAAACACTTGGAGTTTTTGTTTTGGGAAATGCAGAAACTCTGTGCACAAGCTGAGCTGTTTCTCCTTTTCACTTTTCTGGGTGAACCTGAACAGAGCTCTGTAAGATCAGAAGGATTATTCTGTAGCACGCTGAACGTACCGATTAGCCGCATAAAGAACAGCCTAAACAAAAAAGCTCTTACGGTACTTTCTTGTCCAGATTTATGGAAAGCACCTAAAACTCCCTCTCTCTGTGATCTCAGTATTTTTTTTGTTCTTTATTTTTTTAGTCTTTTTTTTTTTTTTTTTGCCAGGAACTGAAACAACAGGTGGTTTGATCCGGTGTCTGCACGAAACCCCCTTGTGCATGTGGTTAGGCCAGTGTGTGAGTGTGATGTTCATACTTAACCCACCGGCAGAGTGAATCGGCAAGCCTGTAGCGCTCTGCTTTCCTCTGTCCCATCACAGGATTTATGCTCCTCTAAGTGCCCCTCTCATCACTTTCTTCCCGACTCTCTCCACCAGATTCTACCTGCCGTGTTCTAATTTTTTCTTTCTTTGCTCTGCTGCAACTTGATCCAGTCTTTTCGTAAACAAGAAATGCATGGAGAATTACACTCACCAGCCACATTCTTAGGTAGATCTTAAACAGCTCTTGCTCACAGCACTCAAAGCATCTTGGGATCTAGGTGAGATAAAAACAACCTGTTAAAGTTAAAACTGGACTCAGAATATGGAAAAAAAAAGGGGCTTTAGTGGCTTGGCCTGGGATTTTCATGAAAAGTCGTCCCTCATGTCGGGAGAGAGTGGTGAGAAAAGATGAGAAACTATTCAGGGATTGACAGTGGAGTGGACGAAAACGATTGACGATGTCAGAGGTTAGCAGACAGTGGTTTGAAATGATAAAAAGACAAGAGCTCAAATACCTTATCATTACAAGCAAGGTTTTCAGGATCCTATATCTGAATCCAAGTAAAAATGTTGACCTCTGGGTGCTACTTCTGTCCGCTAAGAACGGGAAACTGTGGCTATGATTCACACAGGCACAGCAATATCAGATAACACATTGGAGAAAGTGTTGCTTATTCTCATGAGTCTGAATTATTGCACCGACATTCACACGGCAGGGTCAGATGAGGTGTAACCAACACCTAGGTTTGTCCTGCCTTCTGCGATTCAGGTTGGTGGTGGTGGTGTAGTGATGTGGGGCGGGGGTTGTGAAATGCATTTTCATTTTGAGCCTCATCAAGACCATGAATGTCCTTAAAGGGCCAGTTGTGCCAGAAGGGATTGATAAATATTGACAAACTGTTAAAATATTAATAAATATCTATGTCTGAATTTGACGAGTGCTTCATAAAATAAAATAATAGTGAATATCTTTCCACACTGATCAATCCCTCCAGGACTTAATGACTTATTTTTTTCGTTTAGTAATTAAAATGACAAATTTTGTGGAGCTAGTTTAGAAATATTTGCAAGACATTTTGCAATATTTGCGCTTATGTGTGTTATTAAATGTCTGCCTCTAAGCTACAGTTTCAAAGCTTTGTTCTTCCGCCTCACAGAGAACCCACTCCTCCCCCACTCAGCTCCTTCAGACTAGCCAGCAGCAATTGGCAAACACCTAGTAGAACTGCTCATCTTCTGTTTTACTTCTCAACACTGGTAAAAACGGGAGCACTGCTGTGATGACTTTCTGAAGGCGGAGTTTCAGAAAGAGTTTGAGTTTCTTAAAGACACAGAGGTCCAATTTTAAGGCGTTAAATTACGAAGTCAGATTTCTTTTAAGTCATATTTGATATATCAGACAATCAATCAAGTTTATTTGTATAGCACAATTTCAGCAGCAACACAGTTCAAAGTGCTTTACATCATAAAAACACAAAAATACAAGTCATAAAAGACAGTCGACAACTGAAGCTTTACATTTTGTCAAGTCCCATCGTTACACATCAGAATGTCGATTAATATTTTATTATGCTTCATATATACAGCACTTTTATATCAACTGAAGGTAACTTAACTAATTGATAGTGCCATTTTGTATCACAAAGTGCCTGGAGAAAACACAATACTTCCCCTTTAACTTCCTCAGCCTTCTTGAGGATTGTTGCTGACCACATCCATCTGTTTACAACCACATCGAAACCATATTGTCATCTCAATTTCCAGCTAGATACTGCACCGTGTGACAAAACTCAACTAATCTTAAACCAGTTTCTTATATATGGCAATGGATTCGCTGTATTTCAGTGGCTCCAGTCCAGTTGAGCTCCTTGGTGATGTGGTGCAACAGGAAGTTGACATCGTGGATGTGTATTCAAAGAACCTACAGGAACTGCGTGATTTTAGCATGTAGTATGATAATCTGATGAATGTTTCTGACACCCTGTTGAATCTACATGGCACAAAGAATGAAGGGAGTCCAACCCCGTACTAGCATGTGTAACTGATACAATGGCTGTTGATGGCATATCGTCACCAGTTTTAACTAGAGTTTGGTTGCTTGGGAGTTGTTTGGTTGAGTTGGTTATGTCTACGTACATGTGTCAAATGTTCTTATAACCCTCCATCTTTGTTCTGATTGGATTTATCAGGCTTGCTGGTCGGTGTGATCCTGCGTTACGGCATTCCAGCCACCAGCTACCACAACAAGACCCCCCCGAGCTGCTCGCTGAAGGAAGGCCCTTCCAGCACCCTGCTGCTCAATGTCAGCGGCAAGTTCTTTGAGTACACCCTGAAAGGGGAGATCAACTTCAGGGAGATCCACAATGTGGAGCAGAACGATATGCTGCGCAAGGTAAGCAAAAGAAAAAGCTGTGTCCAGTCTGCTAATTTCAACAATTCATTGGGAATTTCTCATCCCTCTCCAGGTGACCTTCGACCCTGAGGTTTTCTTCAACATTTTGCTCCCTCCGATTATTTTCCATGCTGGGTACAGTCTGAAAAAGGTGAGATATTGCGCGGTCTGAGTGCTTCTGAGATTAAGTGAAGCAACACAGTTACGTGAGGTGAGGCTGAGTCCGGCTGAAGTGTCTGCTGACACGGCGTTTCATTGGACAGATGGCTCGCAAACAAAACCTGTCATTGGCCAGATTGTGAGGACAGTCAACATAAGTGTCTCTTTGAAGGGAAGTCCAGAGCAGATGTCTTTCGTTTCCTCTTTGACATTTTTGCTGGCTCAGAAAAACGGCTGACTGTAGGACCAGCTTTTGCTTTTGTCTTCTTAAACTGTGAGTGGGTTTTTATTTCGAGAATGGTAATTTGGATTTTAGTTGTGAATGTTTTCACTATTTTCATGGGGTCAATTTCTAGTAAAGTACATGATCCTCTTTATAGCTGTCCATAATGTTTATTACATTAGAAATAGGCATGGGATGGAACAGTGTAAGATTCAAGCTGCTGGAGAAAACTATGGTCAATCTGACACTTTCTTTGGCATCTCATTAAAAGTGTAGGAACAGTCTAATTTTTATTTTTTTTTATTTTTGCAGTTTGGAAGCCTTAGCCTTTTAAAACCTTGGTGTGAGACCAGGTAACTGGTCCACTCTATCCCAAGATGCAGTATCTGAATCTTTATGATTCACAGACTTTGGTTAACTGGGAATAAAGCATTCAATTCAAATTCAGAAATACTTTATTGATCCCAGAGGGAAATTAAATAATATGGCAATATTGCCCTTTTTGCCCTGGCATGTGACACATGGCAGGGCAACAAGGTTAATGGTTTACTTTGGAGGGTTGACTGAGAAAATTCAACAATCTTGCTTGCAAATGTATTATGCTGGATAGAACAAAAGCTTTTACAACCTTTAATTGCCTCTCCTCTATGTATAGGACTGTGTGCTTATTATCAAATCCTGGCTTTCTAGCTTTAAAATAATCTTATTTGAATTATTATTGGGTGCATGTTCATCCATTGAAGGTATTGTATGTTACATTGTCTTGGGATGCTGGTAGCCAGTTCTGGAAAGTAAAATCCAACATCAATGTGTTGCAGTTAGAGAAATCCAGTGTTATCTGCCAGTTTTTGTGTGCAGTGACCAGACTTATTACTGTTGGCATTACAAGCATTTTCCTGCGTTCTGTGCAGTCACATAGTAACTGTACTTGACTGTGTTCTTACAGCCATTGGCAGCCATATTGGAGGCCCAGTTTGGTTGAGGGCCTCCAACTTTCCAGGAATTCTCACTGAACATTCATGGTGGTATCATTGGTTTGTTTCTAGCCAGTTTAAGCAGTATTGCCTTATCTAAACGTACTTAGTTCGTACTTTTAAGCATTTCACGAACTAGCAAATATTTTGAATTCTTGAGCTACCTTTGATTACCAATAAAATTGTACACTGGCTCAAAAAGACAATGACAAGAAAAGCAAGAAAAGTGAAGACTAACTAGCCATCACAGTTTGTGTGTGTTGTCCTGTCTACCCTTTGATTGTTCCCAGCTGCGTCTCGTTTCCCTGATTACCCTCTGTGTATTTAATCCCACCTGTGTTCCTTCTTTCTTGTTGGGTCCTTGTCGAATCTGTCTTGTCTAGTTGTCTTGTCGTGTCAAACCTGTTGTTAGATGTCCATTGTTACCAGTTGCTACCAGTTTTGGGCCTTAGCCTTCAGTTCATTCTGTGCTGCCTGGATTTTGGACTTTGTATTCATACCATCATTAAAAACAAAATTCTTTCACTCCAACCTGGGTCCTCAGCTTCATCCTCACCACCTCTTCACCACACTTCTTGACAGTTATCCCTCGTTAAAACAACCAAATTAGTACATTTACAGATGATGTTTATCTTGTTTTTTTTTCCAAGATAATGTGTTCATAAATAACTATTCTAAAACTTTTTAGAGGGGAGTACAACTGAAACGGCAATTCAGTTGTACAAAGTACTAGTTAGCATTGCATTAGCTCTTTAGCATCAAACAACTACCCTAACCTTATTATTTATTATCTAATCTGGTTTAGCAGAGCTTTTTAGGTTCCCACTTAGTGAATTTTGAACATTTTGTGTTTCTTTCTTCATGTTAGAATTTGCTGAGTCAAATGATAGTCCTCAGGAAAAGGAAGACGGGGTCAGGTCAGCTAGAAAAGCTCAGTTTTTTTTCACACTCAAGTATAGTTTTTATTTTTGCACATTTTAAGCAGCATTGTAAACACCAAAGCCACTCAGATTTGCATCTGATGTGTACTTTATATCTATATATATATATATCTATATATATAGATATATATATATAGATATATATATATATATATGAAAAACTTAGCTCAACATTGCTAAGCTGAGTTGTCACTGATCAGAATGTCAACAATTAAGTTTGATCAGTGGGGCCATTCTAGAGGAAAACGCACGTTTCCTGTGGAAAAAAAAAAGAGGCCCTGAATCAGCTGTTTTCGTTTTACATTGCAGGGACAGTCAGATGGGCTTGATTTGGAAGTCATCTGTGTTTTGCTGCTTGTTTGATTTAAAAGCAGTCAACCAGCTGGCCGTGTGTTTGTGTGGCTGACTGAGCCGTGGCAGTCACTGACCTGAAGGCTTCAGCTAGACGGCGTATTTATTTATCAGCATGATCAATGCTGTTCTCAAGCATACAGATGTTAGGTTTTTTTTCTCACCCTTGCTCCCAAAACAATTACATTTGTCTTTAGTATATTCCTTTTCTCCCCTTTTTCAGAGACACTTCTTCAGAAATCTCGGCTCCATCATCACCTACGCCTTTCTCGGCACTGCGATTTCATGCTTTATTATTGGGTGAGGTTCTCCTCTCTGTTCATCTATCTTAAAAGAGATAACTCTTACCTATCCCCCCGCACCCCCTTCAACTGAATGCCTCTCCTCTGCTTGTCCAACCCCAGGAATCTGATGTACGGCGTGGTGAAGCTGATGAGGGCGGTCGGACAGCTGACTGATAAGTTCTACTACACTGACTGCCTTTTCTTTGGGGCCATCATCTCCGCCACAGACCCGGGTACAACTCGAGAGCAATGAAATACGCGTTCCAGCTGTGAACTAACTGTGAATGTGGCCGTTTACTTAGATTTCTTCTGAACTGTTGACATGTACTCGCAGTGACTGTGTTGGCGATTTTCAACGAGCTCCATGCAGACGGGGATCTGTACGCTCTGCTGTTTGGAGAGAGCGTTATGAATGATGCTGTGGCCATTGTCTTGTCTTCGTAAGTCATGTTATTAGTTCAGTGACGCTATTGTCAGAAATACGTTCCTTATCTTTAGTGGAAAAATATCATATTGTAGTGAATTTGTAGACATTTCTGAAAACAGGATTAGTCTGATTATGCTTTTAGCTTTCCGCTTTTTAGAAGTTTCAACTCACATTGAAAAGTTAATGTTTATTGGATACAATGCTGCTTTAGTAGGTGCAGCACATGCTCACTTTCAGAAGAGTTGCTGTGGGCTGCATTAATCTGCATGATTAGTTGTGAGTAGTCACTCCACTGTATAAAAATTAGATACTTAACTGATACTTGAAGTTTTCCGCTTGATGCTCACGGTGACACACAACCCAATCCACCGTTTTCCAGTAGAGAACCATGGCCTCAGACTTGAGCATGTTCAGTTTGAGTTGCTTAAGATGGCAAAACATAAAGTAAAAAGGTGGCTCCTGTCTGGCTCAGCCCTCCCAATACACAGAGGATTTCTTCACTTTTCCATAAACTAGCTGATATGACATCCTGACTGTAAGGTGTCATATTGAGGAGACTCCTCACAATCCTCCAAAAAAATCCAAACTCCCATTTTTAACTGAGCAGATTTGTGCTACACATGCTTTCCTAGCTATTGTTTTAGGGGAAATATTATCATCTATCTGCTCTATGTAATAAAAAGAAATTTTATTTCTAGTCCAGTAAAGTATTTGAGCAAATTTGGTTATAAGTTACTTTGCAAATCAAACAGTTTTCATGCACAACATGTAAGCACTCTGCAGTAGAAGTTCACCTCTTTTTTGAATGTCACATTTCTCCTTAAATCAATGTATTTTATTTACGTTTATGTTCCTTTTGGTTCTTACTGAAATACGGGTTTCAACCAAGACGTTTGTTCAAGTTGTTGAGTTTCACACTGATTTGTGAAACCTGCTTACTTTCATCACTGCTCCTCCTTGACACATGGCACTCTACCTCCCTCTAGTGGAAGACACGAATCACTTGTTTCTATAGAGGAGAGTGTTGGAATGCTCCAGGTGGTTAATCTATTTTTCAGAAAGACACTTGTGGTAAAATTCAATGCAAGCTCAGTGTTACCAAAGTGAGTGTTGATAGTTGTGATTTTGACCCATACCAGAATTACACTAACTAGGTTTGCCTTGTGTGTTTTTTACATCTCAGCTCCATCATGGCCTACCAGCCTGCTGGTGCAAACACACACATGTTTGACGCCTCTGCCTTTTTCAAGTCTGTGGGAATATTCCTGGGGATTTTCAGCGGCTCCTTTGTGATGGGCGCAGCCACAGGCGTCGTCACGGCTCTCATATCCTGCTCTGTGCGCACACTTTAAAATCCAACCGCATTCTAGACCATTTCTAAGAGCCTGAGTCATGTTGTTTCTGTTGAGTGTGGTTCATGAAAACGAAAAGCCTTGTTGGCCTTTAACTGGATTCTACGTCACCAAGTTCACCAAGCTGCACTGCTTCCCTCTGCTGGAGACGGCGCTCTTCTTCCTCATGTCCTGGAGCACGTTCCTGCTGGCCGAGGCCTGCGGCTTCACCGGTGAGCCGTCTTGATTTTATTACATTCAAGTGTACGCCATGAAGAGATTTCCTTAAAAAGGTTGGAACTTGATTTGGACATTTTGGGTAATTTTGGATAAGTATGTTAAAGAAAATGAGGGTTTGAAATTGAACTTGTCATGTTGTCACATAGGGTCTGGTTTAGATGTCAAACGGAGCATCATTAGGCATCTAAACCACCTAAACAAACAAACTGGACACTCCTCTAATTTTTGTATATTTACAAGAAAAAGTATCTGAGAGCACAATTTGTGTTTATCACAGAAACTGAGCGTGGACGTTTTTTGAATGTGCTTTTTCTCGATGGTTTTCTCATCATGTTGAAAAAAAACCAAACATTGGAAACAAGTACATGTGGAATTTGTCCACTCTTAGCTTCCGTAGATTACTGTAGGGTCTAGCCACCCTTATGAAAATCTTCTGGGGCTGCCACTTCGAACAATAGATAACTTTGAGTTGTCTTCTGTCAGGAAGAACTTCCACACTAAAGAGTGTTGTTTTTGCAGCCTGTTGTGATTAGCATGATGTGTTCAGTGAATAAAAGCATCAACTTCTCACTTTTTGATCACTGGTTAAAACCGGTCAAGCATAAAATCACGCCTTTCTGTTTTTACAAGAAGTTTTATCATCTAAAAAAAGAATTTAGTTTTAGTGTTTCATAAATATATGATTAATTTCCCTGCATTTTAACAAGACGGTGCCTTCATCTGCTAGATAATCATGAGGTATTTCAGCACTAAAATAAAAACAATGCCCTAAAATTACAAGTTAAGGTTTAAAAAAAATAATACTGCAAAGACAAATAATCCTCCAGAGACACAGTGAATGAACTTGTTGATTTATCTTTGTGATGAATTGTCCTGCTGCGTGTTTAAAATCCGCCAGCTTGCCTGTGTGTGATGCAGCATGTTGTGACACGTGTGTGTTGTTCTCCCACAGGTGTTGTGGCCGTGCTGTTCTGTGGCATCACCCAGGCTCACTACACGTGCAACAACCTCTCTGAAGAGTCTACAAAACGCACCAAGCAGGTACTATCTGGCCAGGGGGCTGCCATCAAGCAGCCCCCTTAATTTTGAACCCTCTATAACTTCCCCCATAATCCGTCAGGGTGTTGGTTCCAGATGGCACCACGATCAGTCCTGTGTGACCTTAATCGGGGCTGTCTGAGGACATCCGTCCTGACATGACTGCTCGGTTTCCCAGAGGGGACTCAGTCTTGCAGATTAGCATGTAAACACCATGCAGTGTGACACATTTAGACCAGCATGCAGCCTGACTCTTGTTGGTCTGTTTCAGCGGCAGTCACGCTGAACATACAGTGTAGCTGTGTAAAGCTCATTGTGCTGTTTGCTATGTCCAAGTCGAAACACTAAAATAGTTTTTCATTCACAGCTCTTTGAAGTTCTTCACTTCCTGGCTGAGAATTTCATCTTCTCGTACATGGGCTTGGCTCTGTTCACCTTCCAGAAGCACATTTTCAGTCCCATCTTTATCATTGGAGCTTTTGTATCCTTTCACTTCCTTGGGAAAAACAATCCTAATAAACATGAATAAATACTATATTACTCTTCCGGGTTTGCCACGGCGGTCAGCCAGCAGCCCACTGTGTTTCTGAGTTAAAGATGTTTAAAGTTGACAGGAAATTTGAAAATATGACTAAGCAGTTATGTGTTATTGGAAGACATTATTAACAATGCATAAACACCAACTGTAAAATATATATAAAAAAAGGCAAACATTAGAAAAATACAATTAAAATCAATATAAATGTTTTGCACTACTGTTGTTTCATCGTAGTTAAAGTGTCCAAAAATTTTTTATCTTTTGTCCGTGAGTTGTCAGTTTATTTGCTGAAGTTGTTACTGCATAGAGTGATACGGAGAGGCAGTGGTCATGGAGTGCAGGTGAATAAAAAGACACCTGACCTGAGTCTCTCTATGCCACATGTGTCAAACTTGAGGCCCGTGGGCCAAATCCGGCCCGCCATAGCTTTTTATGTGGCCCTCTAGATTCTAGACTAAACATAGTGCTTAAATATTATGTTTTCAATCAAATCAATGCAGTTTTTATCCGTTTACTGCCAAATTATTTCAATCAGTCCCTCCAGTTTCTTGAGAATCATTGTAAAAATCAACAAATCCCATGCTTTTTTGTGTTAATAATTGGGTGTTTATTGCAGATTTTTTTCAAAAATTGTCAAAAACTTTCTTACTAGTACTAAACAGCTGACTCAGCCTTCATTGATGTCAGATTACAGTCTCTGGTCTATTCAGTGAGTAATAAGAAGTAGTTTTTACCGTCATAAATAAGCACAAATATTTCCAAATTAGTACCACAAACACTTCGATTTTTATTGGAAAAAATCACAAAAAGTATCACAGAATTCTGGAAGGTCTGAAAAGATGTTCAGTAATATTTAATTTTAAGAATTCATTGATATTTTAATAGTTTCTGAACAGGTTTTATCACTACATTCTGGCACCACCAGCCCTTTAAGAGCATTCATGATCTTGATTTGACCCAAAACGAAAATGAGTTTGACACCCCTGCTCTATGTGTTCACATGCTGACCATACTGTGTCACCAAAGAGCCTCTTTAATCTGTCTTTGCTACCACTGTTACTATGGGTATAAAAAAACTATGGTAAATAAACAAACCACGCTTATCCTGGTGGAAGTAAAGTCTGGTGGCCCGCCAGGCTTATTATACCATGGGGGAAACCCTGATTCCTGGAAATACAGTTTAATAACTTTGGACTTCTTAACCAACTTGTGTCAGATAGCCATATTTATCGGCAGAGCTCTCAACATTTACCCGCTGTCGTTCCTCCTCAACCTCGGTCGAAGGGACAAGATCAGGGGAAACTTCCAGCACATGATGATGTTTGCAGGTACAAAATAAAATCAAAAGGTTCAACTAGTATCACTAATCGCAACAGATTTGGTGTGTAACAGTTTTGGCATGGCAACCTTTCCAGGTCTACGCGGGGCGATGGCATTTGCCTTGGCTATCCGGGACACTGCCACCTCCGCCCGGCAGATGATGTTCACCACCACTCTGCTCATCGTCTTCTTCACCGTCTGGGTGTTCGGTGGGGGAACCACACCCATGCTCTCCTGGCTGCATATCAGGTGACAGAACCTCTCTGGAAATAACAAAACCTCATACATAAAAAAAAAAAACATTTTGGTAGAGCATCATATTCTGGACAGTTTATTTAAAAAAAAAAGTCCTACAGATAAAAATATTGAATATAGCATGTCTAAGACTTTACTGTAATTAATTTTCTGTCAGGTATTGAAGAATTTCTGAAGAACAACTCTTTGTTGCCGTTTTAAAACATCGTTGCAGAATTCAGAAGTGACTTAAGATGGAGGTATAGTTAAAGCAAACTTGACGGTGTGCAAATACACATTTTTTGTTGTTTGTTTGCATAATTATTTGCTACAGTTTTCCTGTCAGAAATTGAAATTGAATGATGAAAAATTGACATGATAGCTTCTTCTGTAGCCTTTTTGCTGTGCTAACGTAAGATAATGCTAAGCTACACATTAGCCTAACTTATGCATTAGTCTAGCGTTAGATACATAGTGGCAAACAGTCCCTCTACTCCCTATTTGTTTACATTATATAACATTTAAATCATGCTTTTATGTTTATTGTATCTTGCTAAGAGGAACATTGGGCAAGCCATTTGTGTATTTATTCACTACTGACTGACTTGTTAGCAACTACAGTCCACTAGTTGAGACGTTTGCTCACACTAGTTCAGAAGAAGCTCTTAGGACTTGATATGGTTCTTCTTGTCTGTGTACGAGAACAACTTGTATCTTTCAGATAAGGACCCTCTCGTATTCATACTATTTACAGCTAACCAGCTGTGCTCTATTTAAAGTTTTATTTTATGGTTTGTGTTCTTGTTCTGACCCTTTGTGTACTTAATCTTTTATGAGTTTGGCACCATCCTCTGAGTTAGGCTGGTTTTATTCCATGCCTGCGCGCACAACCAATATGGCCACAGAAATCCGGGCGGCATGCAGACGTCTGTAAAGATGCGTAGTGGACATGTACAGATGATAAAATTTAAGTAGACCTGGAGGTATGACTTGGGATTTACTAATATCACCATGTTTGTGTCATACTTGCAGGACTAGTGGTAGTCTCCAGACGTACTGTGCTAGTCTCACAAATGTCTCAACTATTGGGCTTTTCGAAGGACTTAACTGATTGAAATATTTGACGACAATCTTGTCCGACACAGTGACACCTTAAATATGGTAAACCAGTTCACATCGAAGGCTCTACTACGTAATAAATGTTCAATGTCCATTACTAGTGAACTAGGACTTTTTTTTTGGCACATTGGTTTACTAATTAGCATGTTAAGCTACTCAAAGGAACTAAAACCATAAAAACCTCACTTAGTTTGCTTCAGCAAATCAACCAATGTGCATTGAGGCTAAACTAATGTGTGGATTTGAGCGCTACTGAACTACTGGGCAGAATTTGAGTTAACTAAACATGCTAGAATTTCATGTAATTTAATTAGTTAGTATGACATGGCCTAATAGAATGGACATTTGTGCAACAAGTGCAGCTAGCTTAAATGTTGCAGTGTTGTTGTGACTGTCAACGGTAGTGAATGGGTACACAAAAGGCTTTCCATTATCCCCTCAAACTTGACATGAAAACATATTTCAGTCGTAAACCAGCCTTCCAGTTTGTAATTCAATAAGTCATGGGCTGCCAGGAGAGGGGGCAAGAGTTCTCTGCTGCTCTCTGAGAAGTGTCCCAGGAGCTCTGTGAGGAGGAACAGATTTCTGCTCCAGTACAACTCCGACTACTTAAACCTGAGCCTGAGAAGAGAAAATAAATTTCATCGTCAGATTGCCACGACCAAGCAAGCCTGCGCCATGTGTCTGTGTTCTGCGTTGTGCCGCTGCTGTTGCAGTAATTTGATTTGTTGTTTTTTTTTGTTTTTTTGTGATCTGGGTTGAGCACTGCTTCACTTCTATCCGTTGTCTGCCCATGATGCACTGAGAGCTTCGCATTTATCACGATAAAGCAGATTATCTCGTTCCCGGCAGCAACGGCCTGAGCGAGCAGGCTCTGCTTAATATGAGTAATGCCTCCTCGGACCGGACTGGAGCCATTGTTCGGCTTTAGAGCACAGCCAAACTGTCCCCCCACACCCCTGTGAACTCAGTGTAGTGGATACTGGGACATGTGCTTTACCGCATGCAAATTTCAGCCGCATGGTTTCAGTGTAACCTTATGTAACTGACTACACAAAAATAACTGGACACTTAGGGTAACGGCAGCCTGTTGTTCAGCTCCACGTTCTGCTCTGCTTTATTAATGAGGCACGCTATCTGCAACTTGTTGCGGCAGAGCGTCCGGTGATGCTGTTAGGATCATCAGGCTCTTGGGTGACGACTGAAATGCGATGTGGGCCTGCTGCTGTGTTGCCTGTAAAGAAACGCTGTTGGTGTTTTGGCTTTAGATGAGGGCCTGTAAGCAGGCGAGCGTGCTGCTTACCCCGATGTTTGCCAGGCGAAGACATCAAGAGCAAAGAGGTCCTTGTTGCTTATCGTGGTTCAGGAAAGGTTCTGCTAAGCCGTTTGTATTTTTTGTTTTCAGGGTAATTCTATTGATAGTTCACGCAACATCTTTTTTGGCTGTGATGGAGTTTTTCCTTTGACTGTTCTCTCAGGTTAACGATTTCTGTCAATCATATGAAGGTACAGAAATGATAGTTCAGTTCACTTCTTATCTACTGTGCTTTATATTTGCAGCTTTCTTCACAGTTAATGCCCGTCAATTGTAAAGATATGTGCAAAACTATTTAAATAAGTAGCTACCATAAGGACTTTGTGAGGCCAAGATGGAAATCTTAGTTGCAGCTCTGAGGATTTAACAGCTCCATCTGTTTAAGATGTTTGTAATTCTTCTGACTGTAGACGCTGGTAATTTTAGACCCATAGTGATTTTCTTTTTTTTTCTTTTTTTTTTCACATATCTTCTGACTTATGACGATGAGAACAAGGCAGACAGGCAGAAAGAAATGAGCTTCCATATAGTTTCCTGGTAATTGCATCCCCACAGAAGGAAACTCATCTTTTAGATTATCTGTTGAAGATATAGAGGTTTCAGTGTCATTCCCAGACGAACTCACTCACTCTGAGTTTCTCCACATACTGGTTTACTTTTACGTTTCTTTAAAATTGATGCAGACATAAACAGAAGATAAAACTCAAAGGTGCCAGAATGTGTATTGTTTTATCTTTTTATATGCAGTTGCCATTAGTTCAGTTGCTATAAGCCACTTATATAAATAACTTCTACTTTCCCCACTTGTAGCTCGTCTTGGCTCTTTGTTTCCATAGATACAAACCACATTCCCATCTTTGTTAATAATAGTAGCTTAACAAATACTGTTATAATAATTTGCATTGTGACCATTTTTCAGCAGATTTCTGTGGATGTTTGAGACTCTGATTTATTAAGAATTATTTGCATATTTTACAGTGAATATGCGCCTCGAGTTTTTCATTGACTTATCAGTGACAGCAAATACAATGCCGAAACTTGATAAATGTAACTAAAATGCCATTTCAATGTAACACAATCAAACCAAAAAGTTGGTTTTCTTTCAAATCTGACCCAAATTAAATTGTATTTTCTGGCTTTTATTGTTTTCACTCCTCCTACAGAAATGAGACTTCGTCTTAGTGCAAGAACTGAGGGAGGAAAAGCGGTAAACTGAGATGTCATATTCTCAAATAGCCAAGCTCCCAGTTGAACAATAAGCAGCGAAGGAGTGGAACTTGTTCCAGTATAAGCACTGGTTTCTGCTCATTCATCAGCTGAAGAGCAGCAGTGATGTCATCCGGCTGTATTTTTATTTTTTTGTGTGTACATATGAACATCTGCAAAGACTCGGTGCCAAGTGCAACAAAGAAGAGGATTATGTTTAGCCCACACTGTCGCCACCACGTTTTCTTTTTTACTTTCTTTCTTTCTTTTATATGCTGCGTGGTCACTTTTTACGCAGCTTCGCAGTAAAATGTCCCTCGCTTTGATTTGTTTCATGTTTTGTCGCATTTTACAACCACAAAGTTCTGTGTCTCTTATGTAATCAACTTCTGCAAAGCAGAGAAGAGCCTAATGAGGAAGCAGAAGAAAAATAATAAATGCTTTTCAAATGATCTCCTATGAGGATCTAAAACAAAAAAGCATACCTACAGCATGATTCTGCCACCACCGTGTATCATGGTAGGGTCCAGGCTATGATGGGATAGAGTCAAGTGATAATACTTTAATATCATTCACAGTCCAGCATTTTGTTTCCTCACTTCAAATTTTCTTCCATTTAATTATTATTATTATCCAATTTTCCCCTCCAAACAGCTGAAGCTTATGAATGAAAACGTGTAAAATGTTGCATGTGACTTACTTTATCATCTCCTTTTCCAATGCAGGTGAAAAAAAAGAGAGACGTTTTTGTATTCAGAAACGTCATGTAAATAAAAAACAAAACGCTATTTCCCGAGGTTTATGATTTGCTTTAATTCTCTGTTTCTATCCAGTGTTTGTTACTACACCAGGTAAACATCTCGCATCTCTGCCTGGTTTTAAATGTTCTCAAACCCTGTGTTTATGATAAACATAGATATGGGAGCGGCAAAAGATTTCAGGACGAGCGCCGCCGCCTCGGAAAGTGGGAATACTCCAGGTGCCGTATACGAACGCGAATCGGTTCACTGGTGCTAATTGGTGTTGGGGGAGGAAAATCTCCTGGTGTGTTTTGGTGAAGGGGGGTAAAAGTGGGCATCTTCTAAAATTGTCTATTTAAAAAACCACCTGAGCGTGGAGCTGACTATGGCTGAGGTTGAGGCTCTGCTGCCGTAATATGCTCCAGTCAAGGCTGTTCTCTGTGTTGTGAAAAAAAAATCCGTTCCTCTTTCTTTTTCCTTTAATTTCTGTTGACTAGCCACTTTTTTTTTCTTCTTTTTTCTCCTTTCACCCACACAACATCATAAAAACCAACCCGCTCTACTTGCAAACGTTTGTGTAGGGGGGGAAAAAAACCTGAACTGTGATTGCTCCGTCCTTTTTTTTATTTTTTCTTCTTCTTCCTCGCTCTTTTCAGACAGAAACAAAATTGTTCTCAAGGAATATTTGACGGATTAGAAGGAGAGGAGTGGGTTGTTCGGGATTAGGATTACAGGGTGTAATGAAGTGGTTAGAGGATTCCCTCACAGCCTGTTCATGTAGAGCTGTTTGTTTCTCTTTATACTGGGAGATGTGAGTCAGGCTCCATGTGCTTTTTATTTTATTTCAGGAGGGGAGCATTTACTCTGTCAAGTTTGTTCCTCCCAGATACTTCTTCCACTGCACTTCCCTGCATCATTTGCATCACTATGCTGTTTGCATGCCCCCTGGCGTCATTGCAGCCTCCTCCCTCCCCCGATCCCCTCTGGTGTGGTGTGTTTAGTTGAGACAAGGGTCTTAAAAGACAGCCGGATGCTTTGGCCTCTTCTTTTGAAACTGCTAAGGTAAAGAGAGGGAGAATCTCTGGCCCAGAAAGCCCATTTCCTCCCTGTCATGGAGGGGCTTTAAAGATAACCACACACACCAGTCGGACATTCCGCTGTGCAGGCGGGGTCCGGCAGGATTTAAAACATATCCATGACAGGCTACGCGTCTCTCCCTCGGTACCCATCCAGATGGACTGGAGTGAGCTGAACCAAAATAAAAGAATCGGCCTGCTGAGGTTGAACAGTTTTCAGCTGTTGAGAAACTTCGTTGTAGAAATAAACGATAAATAGAGCGGCGAGAAAGACTGGAAATGGGCTCATGCTATGTAAATAAATCTTTTCTGTTTGACTTTTTGGTAGTCACTTGGTCTCGCAGGGAGTTATGCAGCAGAACTTATGTACAGCAACATTATCTGCTGGTTGGTTCAGCTTACTGGAAAGAAATGGCTAGAAGGAAAAAATGTAGTTAGCAACGTGACTTTAAGGGCATCTCGGTGAATTAGAAAGTATGTAAAAGTTAAAAAACTCTTGTATTGCGTAGATGATTTAGACACAGTGATATATTTAGCATTTGTTCCATGGCTAATGAAAACCTAAAAAAACAGAACATTACATAGGCAGACCAATTAAAACTGTTTTTTTTTTTAAATAAATGTATTGCAATGGTCTACACAATCACATGAATCGCTCTGCTGACGTGATGGTAAACAGCCGTTGATTTTGAGCCCTTGGTCACGATGAAATAAATTTGGAAAGTTAAGTGGAAGGAGAGAAAGCAGGTAGAAATAGATGCGCAAACAACTGACTAGCCGCAGCCTTATAAAGACCAAACCAAACTGAATTCAAGCGTTTTTCAGGATAATCCAAAGGTCTGGACTGAGGTTGGAGATGTGGTGCGTTCCAGTTACGTTCCGCTTGGGTTTGACGTTACATCCAGGTTAACAGCTAATGGAAATCATGAAAATAAATTTGTCTAAATTTGTCTAATTAAAAAAAAAAAAGTAAACTTTTTCTATAAAAAGGTTTTGCCCTTTTTCATTTTTATTTATTTTTTGGCTGTATAGAAATTAGCTTATTTTGCAAAACTGCAATTGAAACACGTGTATCTACAACTGGACGTTACTACTGGCGAAAACGCAAACAAGACCACAGCACGCTACATTGATTTTATTTTTTATTTTTTAGATTAAATAATTAAATAAAGTTTGTAAAAGTTGTAAAGATTTTACAAGTTTTGTAAAATAAACATGTTTTTTTTTCATCGCAGCCTACTGTGATGTGGGGCGGCCATATTGAAACTCAAAGTCTGCCTTTGAAAAATTCTCTGATTTTCCGAGCCAAGAAGTCGTTCCAGTTGATTTATTCCCCCAACTGGGAAATCTAAATTGGCCAGAAAGCTGGTCTGTCTTAAACCTCACTGACAATCTATGGAGCATTACAGCATTTAATTACTTTGGTTTATTAACCATCCGTGATGTACAGTCGAGATGCATTAGCCTACAATGATTGAAGTGCTTTAATTTGGGAGCAGAAATCAGTTTTAGCTTTAATACTTCAAACTTCACTGTGGAAAAAAGATTGTTCATTAAGCTGTTTGTTGCACTTGAAACTCGCCCTTCTCTCTTTGGGTCAGGGGTGAACGGGAGATTTTCTGCACAAGTTAAAATGTGACTTGGTTCTGAGGTTAATAATTTATGTTTTCGTAGAAAAAGAAATGCTAACACCCTCCACGTCTGTGTCACACTTACCCCGTGTGTCTAACTTGCTTTGGGTTAAATGCTGATGCTGGTCTTCGTCTTGGGGAACAAGGTTTAGCACCTCAGCACTTTTGTGTGCTAGGATATGAATACGTCTTGCAACTGTTGCTAAGCAACAAGTTAAACCATGTTGTTGTTTTGTCTCCTGTGTTGCAGGGTTGGTGTGGATCCAGATCAAGACCTGCAGCCCTCTGGCGACAGCTTCCAAGTCCTCCAGGGGGTGAGGAGCTCACTCACATCCACTTTGGGATTCTCTGGATCTCTGCCACGTTCCGAACACATTCTGTTCCACGGGCTGCTGGGGGTTTTTTTTAGGGGTTTTTTTATTTATTTTTTTGTAGTTTATGTGGGCTCAAACTCAGGAAGCCTAGACACTGAAATGTAGTTTCAGAAAGCAGAAAGAAGACGACGAAAGTAGAATAGGGAAGCGGTGTGCTGTCAAATGTTATTTTAGGACTTGTCTCTGCAAGTCCACCTGCTAGACCGACTCTTGTCTAACCTGTTGTTGACTCACAGTGACCTGTTAAACATTATGTGATTAATGTTATTCTACTCTTACTATGGCCCTATATCTTAATCTTAAACAAAACATCTTCCCAGCTACAGTGAGGGCAAATCTGGTTCACATGCCAGCAGCTTTAAAGTTTTGTTTTTGATTGAAAAATACAATCCATCTCCCATCTCACGACATTATGAGATGGGTATCATGGATGACACTGATTATCTCTCCGCTGTGGCGTCTGTTTGCGGTGCAAACCGTAAGTAAACACAAGTAAAAAAAAAAAAAAAAAAGGTAAACTCTTCCGGGATGTGCACAGATAGACACTACCTGCATTTTTCTACTGGACAAAAAAAGTGTCCTTCTGAAATCTCTGCTTCTTTTAAGCATTTATACTGCATGGCCCAAGGTAACCTGTCCAGATTTAGCCTATATTGTCATAGCTCCAATTCTGTCCGACCAAATTTTGTTACCAATTTTCAAGGCTTTTACTTGAGTTCATTAGTCTTAACTCTCTAAGAATAATTTCTGTCCTATATCACTCTGGCTACATACAGAAGTATAGATGATTTTTCTTACGACCACATTCTGTGCTCTTCTTTTGCTACACTCGGCAAATTTCACACCACTATATCAGCCGACCATTGGCCGCACAAGCGGTCCTTTTGTTCTCTGACTTGAGCACCTGCCCCGCAAAATGCCTGTGCACGCCTCTGAGCTCTGCACAGATAAATGTTCATCACAAAAACTTTTGTCAGGAACGTATCGCGTGAAAACCGTTAGACAGGCGAGACGCACGCTGCGGGTCGGGACCACACGTTAAAAAAGTCAGGATACATTAAACCAATTTGCATTAGACTCCTTGTCACTCACTGTAGCAGGAAAAAAAAATGACTGGTGCTGTTGTCTGACTGTGAAAAAAGCAAAATGTCATTATGTATTTATTTTTTTCAATTATGTGCTTCTCTAGGATGGGAACCAGGATGAGGGCCAGAGTAAAACCAAACAGGAGAGTGCCTGGCTCTTCAGACTCTGGTATACATTTGATCACAAGTATCCTTTTTTTAGTGTGTGCATAAATCCCGTGTGATTCAGTCACAAGGTAAATATCTCAGATAATCCATCAGGATGACTGCTTGGTCCACATTTGCTGTGCACACTGGCTCCTCCTGGATCGGATAATTTGACATAATTTTGAAAAATGTTTTGCTTTTCCCTCCCGGTGGGCCGCAACAACAGACTCAAGGTAATACGTTTAGCGACTCATCCTCCCATTTCCTCCAATCTTCCCATCCCTGCCAAACAATTGTCTCCCCCAGGTGGCTGATTGTGTTTCTGTCTCTTTAAACGAGGCAGCTGTGTTTTCCAGAAGGGAAAAATCCTCTCCCCCTGCTGTCGCACGCTATTTGGAGCCAAAGAAAAGCAACAGACCATTTGATATACATTAGGCTGCAACCGACCGTGGGTGTAAATATCCAAACGTGGTGCATGGGACCAGCGGATTCCAGTCCCCACCATTTGAACGCGGCACTTACTTTTCCAAAGCAGCTTAACCTGGTTTAGCTGAGTCCTTCACTGCAAAATCACATAAACTCACCGAGTTGTTTTGGTGTGGTGTCTAGTGCAAAATAACTTAAAATGAGACAAAACTAACTTACAAGTAACTTTTCATCAATATTTAGAAGATGATTTTATGTTAACAATTAGTGAAAAATTCTGAAAAAGTGCCAGTCCACTGGCAGATTATTCCAGCTAACATGGGGGAAATGTCTTGTTATAAGTGAAATAATCTGCCAGTGGAACCGGTTCTTTTTTAGGCAATTATTGCCTTTTTTTTTAGATTTGCAATCTGTACCTCTTATTAATTTTTGAACGTTTTCTCTGGATTTCCCTTAATTACTTCCCAGTTACCTTAAGCCCATTTTGACACACAGCGGTCCACCTCTGACCTCCACTCTGCCCAGTTACTGTGGCCCACTGGCGAGCTGCCTTACCAGTCCACGGGCATATGAAGTGAGTATTTGTAAAAAAAAAATATATATATATTTTTTTTTAATTGTGAAAAAATATATAAGCTTCAAATCTACATTTGATGAAAATATACACATCTGTTTTGCCCCATTTATTGTAGTACTAATGTGTGGAAATATCTGGTTTGTAGAGCACGTACTGTGTGAAGCTGGTAGACTTTCTGTGTAATACTTGAAAGATAAATGCCTTATTTGAGGGTAAGAAATTAAAAATGAACTTCATTAAAAATCCCAAGATATTAAACTCCAATTACTCACCATTTAATCTGCTGCTTTTTAAAGCTGGTAAATGATTCTGAAACACTTTTCTGACAAAAATCCCAAGATATTAAACTCCAATTACTCACCATTTAATCTGCTGCTTTTTAAAGCTGGTAAATGATTCTGAAACACTTTTCTGACACTAAAAGAGCCTTCGGGGGCCTGCCTTTCAAAAACATGAAGGCACAGCTGGAATATGGAGAGAGAGTGTCTATTATTTACAAACATCTAAGGATTTTATTTTATTATTATTATTATTATTATTTAAAAAGCCCTTTTTAACAGGTATTTGTTGATTGGATGTGTAGTTGCTTATTGGCAACAGAGAAAAAAGAGAGTGAGCACTTTCTCTCTTCCCCAAAGATCTTCTATGCAGGAAAAGTTGGTGAAAGTCATGAGAACAAAGTGAAGAGAACAGTTTTCTCCTGACCTAACAAACTCTTTCCTTCTGCTGCTAATAGTCTTTACGCCAGGATAGGAAAACACATTTGGCGTAAAGGGAAGACACAACATAAAACACAAGAATATATATATA
>CAEGAE010077430.1:0-12146 GCA_903067095.1 Girardinus metallicus
CCAATAAACATCCTTAAAATGACGGGAGCGATGCCTGGAGTTCGGCAGCTTTTCTCCTCCCGGAGCTGCTGGTTCAGAGCGAACGGCGGGATTATTTATACAGGTGAGCGGATAGACTGAACATTGCGGGCGGCTGTGCTTTAGATTCGTAGCTTTACTGAAAATACTGGAGAATAAATTTCATATCATCCCGGTAGCAACCAGTGGGTGGCGAAGAGCATCATGACGTTACAGAGCTGGTAGATGTTTCTGTGTGTGACGAATGCAGATGTCAAATCCCGTCGCTAACATGAACAGAAACGCTATAAATGACTGGGCAAGGTGAGAGTTCAACTATTAAACTGACTGAAGATGAATACATGAACGAAAAGCTGGAGTATAGACATTTTTTTTATAATAGCCTGCTCACACATAGGCAATTTGTGAACCTGCCTCTTTATTATTACACTTTATTTTCTGAATAAGTAGATTTTTGTATAACTTTTCTTCTGGTTAACTTAGAAAGTGAGCTATTATTGTTACAAGTTAATTTTTTAGACTACAGAAAGGTAATTGTTAGGGATGCTCAAATGTGAAAAATTGGACTGATAGTGATATGCGATAGTAAAACTGCAGTTATGTCAGATTTACCAGTATTTTATTTTATCTTTTTTTATCCGATTACTCGATTAATCATAAGAATAATCGATAAATTACTCGATTACTAAAATATTTGTTTACAACAGCCCTAATTCATACCCCTTGAACTTTTTTGAGTTATGTTGGAACCAACACTAGTAATTCTGTTGGGCTCTGAAATGCCTGCACTTTGTTTCCAATTCTGTTTTTGTCATTTAAAGAAAGAACCCTTAGGTGCAGGCAAGAGAGCTGAACATTTTCTTTAACTTTTTCTGAGGAAACACTAACGAAGGCTACACAACATCAAACAACCCACAGCAACAGGACCCTCGTTGTAGGGGAGCATGAGAAGAGTCTTTAGAATCTTCAACCACTTACTTGCTCTGGCTGCTGCTCCTTTCTGCCTGAAATCCCACACTGATCCCTTACCTAAAAACTAAACATTTCTGGATTCAACGACTACAAATCAGAGGCGATGAAGTGTTTTAAAAAACTGGTCTGGGATCATATTACAGCAAGTCCCCCCCAAACTCTGTTCATCCTCACTACAATGACTGGAGAAGCTCAGTTTATTCCCACTAGAACCACTGACCCAGACAGGAGATATGAGAGAATTAAGCTCTTTTGTTATCAACTGGATGTAAGTGACATGAATCACATATATTTGGAGTGAGACCCATTTGCCTTTCCTATAAAGTGACCTGACGTTTGTTAAAAGTTCTCTGGGATGCTGTGGTGGCACAGGGGCTAAGCACAATCCACATATGGAGGCCTTAGTCCTTGACATGGCTGTTGCAATTTCAATTCCCGGCCTGGTGACCTTTGCCGCATGTCCTCCCCCTTCTCTCATTACCCAGCTTCCTGTCAATTCACTATCAAATAAAGGCCACTACAGCCAATAAAACCTTTAAAAAAAGTTCTCTAATCTACTTAGTTCTTGAATTCACCGATTAATCATTCCATTTCCTGACAACTGTGGCTTTTTAAGACTCCATACTTTCCATAATGCTGTTGTAATCTGTAAATCCATTGTGAATTTATATGCATGCATAATAAACATAGAAATTCAGAATTTCCTTTTCTTGACATGTAAAATGTGTAGCGGCTTATTGCATCTTGTATTTGTTCACATTTTCGGGGAAAAATTACACATATAAGATGCTTAAAATATATATATTTTGCATTTTTCCCTGTGTGCAGATGTGAGCTACATCCCTCAAAAGGTAGTGGCGAAAGCCGGTGATAATGTAACGGTTTATTGTGTGCTAAACGGCCAGAACGCCAACGCAAATATGGCCATGTGGTCCCTCAACCGAATGGTACTGCTTGATCCCAGTTTGTATCATCCTGTCAACCAGCGGGTAAGAAAAAGCAATCTGTATCAAATTCTTTAAGGGTTGGACTTATTTATCTGTTTTTTACTATTTGAACAACACATTCTGGACATGACATGTATCTTTCTGGTCATGTATTGTTTTACATATTTTAAATCTAACATAGGTCAGCCAGATCACATTCACAGCTTCAGAGACTGGGTTGTATGACCTACTGACCTGCACACAGGAGTGGAATATTCCTTATAGCAAAATCTATGTGGAAGGTGAGTTTTGTTACAGCAATAAAAAGTTTAAATGAATTATATTGACTTATTCTACCCTAAATCATGGGTGTCCTGTTCCAGTCTTCAAAAAGTTGGGTTTATGTCCTGCCATCTGCTCCAGTACAGCTGACTTAAATGGTCCAAATACCTTATCATCATGTGATAAAGTTCACAGAGGTCTGCCAATGAAATATCATTTGATTCAGATGTTTAACCAGAGAAAGAACTGAAACATACAATATAGAGGCCCTTCAGGACTGACTTTGGCCACTACTAATAACCTGTTACTAGAAGGCAGTGATCTGCAGAAGCACAAGGAAAAGATCTGGTAGTTGAACAAGCTAATTAATCTAATTGCAGCACATTTGTCTGTGAATTAATCTGCTGTTGTGTTGTGTGTTTCAGGAGGATTCATCAACATCACGTGTATAACTAACGGTGACATTGACACTATGACCTGCAGATGGGAGAATAAAGAGTGGGAAATAGTCAAATTGCGGTCCAAGTACTGATGAATTTTAAAACACTCCATGTTCTTTGCAGTGACCTTTGTTTTTATAAGTGGCAGTGGTGGACAGAGGCGATCTTAACCTGTTTGGCGCCCTAGTTGTTGATCCACCACCACATGTGGAATAAATGGTCTCATTGGAATCAGACTATTTTTTAGACATAGAATTTATAGCACAGAATTTTTGTCCCATGCAAATATGTTATTTTTTACTTTAAAATGTCCAGCCAAAAATTTAAGTGTAAAATTCAACCTTTAAAATTTCACCTATGAAAATTTGCTTGCAAATGAGGTGACCTTCTCATGATACAAGCCAGTGCAGAGAGAGGTTTTTAGTCTTATCAAATTACAAACCTTTGACCATGCCACAGTTAGCTGGTTAGCACAGCTAACTGTTAACAGTCACACCTCTGGCGCAATGCACTGGTGTCACTTGCAGTCCATCTTGCTGCTCTTGTACTAATAAAGTTTGCTTATAAACAAAATCAGACCAATACTCTGCATAAAAAAAAAGTTAAGCCTTATTTTTCTGTTGTGTGTCTTTGTTTATGGCATAGGAGTGCTGAGATGTCATGTGACGAGATGGAGGAAAGGGTGAGAGGTGGCGAGGACGTTGGTGAGATGGGACATGAATGCATGCCAATCAAATCTACAGAGAAAGTCTGCACTTTCCACCCTTTGAAGATGAATTGCTACAAACTGTGGCTTGAGTTGCATACCCGCCTTGGTCTCATCAGGTGCAAACCTGTCTATGTGTCACCCATAAATCATGGTAAGGAAGAAGTGTGGAAATCTGTATTTTGTAAAGGTCTGTTTAGTATTATTGTAAAGTTGTGAGCTTGTAATAATACAATATTTGACATCACAACATTTTTTATATATTTTTATAATAAAATTTTCTAAGTTGAGTACTTTTAGAATATGTGGAATGAGAAAACATTAAAAGCTATTACAGCAGTTTGCTCTTTGCAACAAATTGCCAAACCAGCAAAAAGGAGGAGTTGAGTGTGAAACGCATCCATCCTTGCATGTATCCCTCCCACCCTGGACTTGACATTTGTCCTAATTCAAAGGCTGACTACTGCCACACATTGATCCTGGACTTTTGCCATCAGTGCCTATTAAATTACTAAGCACTTCAAAATGTTAAATATAGAAATGCATAATATTTTGACATGAAAAATATGAATGAAAACACCTATGTTTGAACTATAGAATTTGCATTGTAAAATGAACATAAATAGCTTAATGGTTTTACATTTTCACTTCGATTTTATGCAAAGCTGGTTTTATTTGATACTTTTTTCTGCTTATCCTACTATATAAATTTATGATATTTTTCAGTTTTACAAGATAGAGTATCTCTGTGCTTCTTCCCACTCAATCTGCAGTAAAACCTTACCCTCCCACTGATGTGACGGCGGTGAGCCGGAGCAGTGGGATCTTGAGGGTAACTTGGAAACCGCCTTCTCTGCCAGTCGAAGGCCTGCAATGTCAGTTTCGGTACTACTTACTCAGTGTTTTAGAAAAATGGAAGGTGAGCTTTTCATACTCTTTCAGAAACAAAACCTTTGCATAATATTTGATATGGTGTCTTGTTTACAGTTCTTTAAGATGTATTATTATTAAGTACAAATATGGTTAGAGAACCCTATTGGAAAAATTTTGTTACCACTTTTTTGCTGTGGAAACAAATTTTAGATCCAACCAATAATTTTAAAACTGGAAAAAAAATAAACAAATGTATTAAATAATCCCTAAATTTCATCAAATTCTTCAGTTATTTGTCACCATCATTTTGATGAAACCTCTTTCCAGTTAAGTGATTGAAAATTCTTCCTGGAAATTGGACACATGTCATGAATTGTGCTCTCTTCCTGATTTACACTCATTTCCTCTCATACCTTTGCGAAAAGGGGTTCGAAGACAGAAGAACCAGAAGACAACTTTCAATTGAAAATTTCATTCCTAAGAACAGAGCAGCTAAAGCAATTACGTTTTGTTTGTCCAGTAGTTAGTCTACAGGCTTGCAGCCCAGAAAAACATGATGTATCTTTGTGGGAATATACAAAAATCCTTTTGGTACTGATTTATAACTTGTTTAATTGATGTAAATTTAATCAACGAGCAAGCAGCTTTTCCAATTGTTAGAAATGTTCCTGGTTTTCCCCCATGAAAATATATATATTTATATAAATCTATGCAGTTTGAGAAGCCTGTGTGGGTTCTCTGGGCCGAGGTTGAGGTACCAGACATGTGCCAGATCTACGTGGTTCAAGTACGCTGCATGCACACCAGTGGGATCGGATACTGGAGTGAATGGAGTGAGTCTGTCCACTCCACCGCTCAAAACAGCAGAGGTAAACCCGATTCACTGCTGAACTCAACTCTATGTAACATTTCCATTTTAACATAATAATAGCATTTGAAGATAAAACAGGATTCAAATTAAGCAGCACAAGCAAAGGACTCAACAACAAAAAGAAACAAAAACTGCAATTAGATATTTTGATCTGGTTTATAAATATCTGGTCTGCTACTACTATTTTAGGCAATTCTCTAGAAACAGCAAAAGAGCATCTTTATTTTCTGGATAAGCAGAAAATCTCTTTGTTTCAGTAAAAATCTACAAACACAGTAAAGTCCTCCAGAAACTACTGTATTTCCAATTTACTAATTTTTAAAGCCTATTTATAGCTCTGTAACTTTTTTCTTCACTTTTTTTGCCCAACTGGAAATAACAATGTGGCATAAAACAAAATGTTGAATTGTTTTCTAAGAGGCTGAATAAGGTGTAACTCAACACAGTTTTTTTTCCTACTCTATGGAGGTCAGACACTTAAAAACTCCACAATTAAATCCACAGTCAGAAAGCAGTGGCAGTGGATAGGTGAAGGTCATACACAGGCTCGCAAATGTTGTTATACTTAACAAGAGAGTTTGACAGAAATCCGTGGTTCCTGTCAAGGCTAAGGACTAAAGCCTCTTATATTACCATTCAGAATGATTAGTGTGTTAAATGTTGTTTTGTTACAAAGTATGTTTCCTCAAGAGGTTTACTTAACCCGTGAGGTTTCCAATGGTCGGCCAAGATTTCCACGTCCATGGACAGAATTAAAACAGTTATGGTTTGTGATGTGCAATGTAACTCGGCTGGGCTCAATCATCTCATTATGAGTCACCCTTTCCATCAGTGTTTATACCCTCGTCAGTCTCTCCTCCACTGCCAGATTGTCTTATTTACCTTGCCAAGGTTGTTCCAACAGTATTTCCATGACAGAGTAAAGTATATGACCCAGTACCTTTCAACTTAGATTTCTGCTTACCCCTCGTCAGTTCAAGCTTGCTGTTGTGTTCCCGATGCTGGACCTCTTGTCCCCTCATACTTCCTTGTTTAGTCTCATGTCCCCAAATGCATTCCCTGCCCTGTCTTCTCTATGTATGACTAAGCAACCAGATCTCTATTCAAACTTTTGTATTCTGCCTCTCTGCACCTATCTTCCAACTACATCATCAATAAATTCTCTAACCCCATTCTAATCCTGAGAGAACCAGAGTTTGGGTCCTTCCACAGGCTAAGGAGAGATTCTGCAAAAGAGAAGAAGACCTTTCTGGCTAATAACTTTTTATTCAATAAGATTATTCTAAGAAATGTGACCTGGCTATTGATGTTCTCATTTTTGAATGAATGTCAAAGTCTGGTTGAGAGTGGAGAGACAAAGCTGGGATAGTTCTTCCATGTTCCCTGATTAAATTTTCTCCTACAATCTATCTTGGCCTGGTCTTCTATCCTGAGTATTCGAGTTCTGAGTATTTTGACAAAAAACAGAACAACTTTGTGGTAAAATGTCCAGCTTTCCATCATTTGCTGACGTGGCAACCTTACCGTCCTTCTTCTTCCTTCTTTTTTCACTGAAAACTGTAATAAACAAGGGCTGTTGTTGTTGTTTGGTTTCTTCACTGCCAGAAAAAAAGATTACATGCTTAGTTTCCAGTCACTCAATCAAGGCTCGTCAAGAGCAAAAGCTTGCCAGTGACTGGAAAAGTCCAATTCTGGTCTGATTTCTTGGTGCATCTGAAGTAAAAAGTGTCTCATGTTAGGCTGATGCTTCTCTTCCTCAGCTCCTGAACGTGGGCCTGATTTCTGGAGAATACGTCAAGATGACCCATACAGAAACCAGTCTAACATCACTCTGCTGTTTGAGGTAAACAAAGCATATAGACTGGGATGTAAATATACATTCAGCTCATAAGACGACCTTGTACACAATACTGGCTTAAGACTAGACCAGAAAAAATTTGAGCAATATTTTGGGGAAAATTAAGAGCACAGTTTAAAATGTAATAAAGGGGCTTGATTGTTTGTCTATGTATCAAACCTGAGATTAACCTGTTGGCAACTTTTGTGTACAAAGGTTCAGCTCAGTATGTACCTGTCTTATTGTGAGCTTTACCATTTAACTTTCTAAATTTGGCTCGCATAGATCTCAAAACCCCTCCCTGATTATTGGGCAATCGTTTTCTGGAATCACAGTTAATAGCTTTCCTGTCTGGTATAGTTTTATCAAATATTTCTATTCTTTAGGCCACTGGTGTCAAACCGCAGTCCTGGAGGGCCACTGCCCTGCGTCTTTTAGATGTACCTCTGCTGCACCACACCTGAATAGCATAATTAGGTCATTAGCAAGACTGTGGAGAACTTATCTACACAAGAAGGAGGTAATTAAGACATTTCATTCCAGTGTTTTGTACCTGTGGCACATCTAAAACCTGCAGGACAGTGGCCCTTGAGGACTGGAGTTTGACACCCCTGCTTTAGGCTAACAAAGGTCACAATTGTTGATTTTATGACTGTAGGATTGGAGAATGTTGCTGCACATAGTTTTGCCTATGAAGGTATTGATAATCATTGACAGAAGGTTGGATTCCTCAGATGTGTGGCTTCTAATTAAAAATATTGAATATAGTGTAATAGTTGCCAGCAGAATGAATCTTTTCCTTTGTTTTCCAGTCTTTCTCAGCAAATTGGAATACCTACTGTGTGGATGGATTTATTGTCCAGCACCAGGCCTCGAATGGATCTGTGCTGAGGAGGAAGATCAATATGGTGTCCTCCTACAGCTTTGAGTGGAATCAGGAGCTCCACATTGTGACTGTGGAAGCCTACAATAGTCTGGGGGGCTCTGTTAACAACGTCAACATGACGCTGGAGAAACAACATAAACGTAAGAAAAAAGGAATTAACAGGACATTTCAGCAATCCCTGAGGGAATGTAATCTACTTACTATACAACAATGAGAGGCTGAACTGTTGTGATGTGGATCTGTTCCTGAGAAATATTTAGTCATTGTTTCACCGGAACTACTGGAACAATACAAATTCTAATTTTGTTTCTAGATGAGATCATATCAGATGATCATGTTGACTGCATTTCCAGTAAGGCTCTTGAAAATAATTTACATAATGGCTGGGCTTCATGTTCTTCTGTAGTTTATGAATAACTAAAAACTTCAAGGTTAGTTTAATATGTGATCAGGTAGAAAGACTTTATTGTGTGAGTCCGTGCTGGTGAACACAATACTCGAATGCTAAAATGCGATTGATTTAAATAATCGAATGACGTGAATGTGTCATAAATACAAATTAAATATAAACTAAATCTAAAGGCACCTTTAGATAAATGTATGTTACATATGTACCTTGCATAAAGCTTTATGACAGCTGTTCTATTTATTTATTATTTATCTATGTAATCCAAAATTTCCTGTTTAGATTTTAATTCTTCTGAATTCTAAACACTTTGTTTCACCAAAAAAATATTTTATGGAGTGAGTACAAACAATTTCAAAAGTTTAATGGACGAAAAACAAATTGTGAAGAGAATATTTTTAATTTAATGTTTTATTTAAAGCTGTTAAAGCTTTCATTCCCCAATTTTATGCTAGAAAATAAACAGTCAAAAGAGTAGCTCTTGTTTCATGAAACTAAAGAAAGTTTTTAAGAACATTTACTTAGAAGTTAAAATTCTAAAGTCTTCTAACATTGCTTCAGCTAAAATATGTAGCTTTCGCATGTATTTTTAAAGGAATTCTGACTGGACACATATCTTAGGTTGTCTGTGAATTGCACATCTTGCTGTAACTGAGGATCTTTGCGGAAGGAGTTGCTTACATAGAGTGGCAAGCTAATGCTAGCTTTCTTCCTCTCTGTTGTGATGTGACACGTTGATAATTTTTATATGCAACATGTTTTCTTGCGGTTCCCGTTACTCGTATGTGAGAACAGCTTGGATGAGATAGTTCTCCTGCTTTTGAGACTGCAAGAGCTTTACTTTGAACACCATAATTGGTCTGTAGGAGACCTGAACCTTTAGTGAGCATGTTGGATCACAGACAAACAAGAAGATGCAGATGGCCAGTATGGTCCTTGTTTTACTGCTGTTTCACTGTCAACATCTGTGTAAAAGAGGACAAAAATGTTTTGTGAAAACCAAAATTTTAAAGATTTCACTCATACCATGTTTTATTCTTTACATTATGAGAAGAAATGATGTGTGCAGTTACATTTAGTCCCATTCAGAGCTAACAGGCATAAGCTGAAACATGGATATTTACTAGAAAACATGTTCTGTTCTATGGTTTTGAAATAATCTTTTGAGTAACATAACCAACCTGAACATTTCCAGAAATAATAAAAAGTATAGTGGGATTTCATTTATGCTGAAAATCCTGCTACATTAACAAATATGTTTTTGTCTATTTTTCTCTAGAACATGTTTACATCACTCCTACCTTTAGAAGTACATAGTAGAAAAGAAATTGTACTAATACAACAAAAACATCAAAATATTTACCTGTACGGATCCCATTCATAAGCCTTTATTGATGCCTAGCGACTAATAGCATTAGTAATGTCAGTACTTTGCATAATATTACAGAGGTGAAGTTCCAGGGTGCATTTTTAATAAGAGTCCTCTGTGTCGGTTACCTCCATGATGAATGGTAGTAAGCGCTTGCTGCATTGAAAGGATTTTAAATTTTTTCTGAAAATAGGCAGTGACGAAATTATTGTAAACACTGTTAAAAACAGGTCCATTAGCAACAGGTCCCAAAGAACACATGTTCCTTGTTTGTTTAATAAACCAATGTGCCTTTATTCATATAGCACTTTTCTCACAAAAAGCCAAGAGATAAAGCCTTACATAAGATAAAAACAGGAAGCAATTAAAAATAATGAGCAGAGGACAGGGCTAAAAACAGAAATGTAAAGAAGACAAAAAAATGTGTTTTTGAAGAACTAAGGAAATGCAATTTTGGACATGAAAGTGATAAAACACTAGCGGTAGACTAAAAAAACGCTACAGAGCATAGATTCTAAACTCCTGGAGAGATGATTAAGTAAATCAATACTATAAATAATAGATATGGACAAAATACAGAATCACAATCGTCTTCTAAATTTCACTATGTGCAATGTTGCTATTACAAAGATAGATGTCAGGCATTCATGCTCTGCACATCAATAATATTGACAAGTCAGATGGATTCTAATAGCCATTAATGCTCACACCTGATGTATATCTTTAGTGGCTGAGATGCTAAAGCTCATGAAAAATGGTGGGATCATTGTAAAAGAAAATTGTCAGGAAAATGTACTTAAATCATAATTTATATAGTTCTTTCAATTTCCAACAATAGTAAAGCAAAAAAATTTTTTTCTGATATTGAGCTGCTCTTATGAATAATAATCACAGAAGGATAAAAGAGTGAAAGGAAACAAAAAATTTACATTTGATTCAACTGTTGTAAAAATTATTATTTTACTGCAACAAAACAAAGAAAACTTACTTCTGATTTTAAATGGCTACCCTCAAGTAAGCCTGAGTCAATTTACAAGAATTGACCCAAGTTTACATATCAAGTCAACCATATCAAAAATAAAATATCTGAAGCTCCCCTTATCTTGTTGAATGTGTCCACGAGTGTCATATGAATGCATTGTTTCCTTCCTCTACTGCAGGCCGCTGTGTGCATTCATTCCACGTTTTGGTTATAAACAGCACTTGTGTATCTCTGTCCTGGAGCCTGTTGCATATCAGCTCTGTCCCTCTCTTCATGGTGGTTCAGTGGTTCCCAAGGAAGCAGCAGGACTTTGAAGACTTTGGTCTACGTGGAAAAACGTGGGCCAAACTGTCCTACGCCGAACCGCCTACCCAGTTACGAGGTAGCCCATTTTCCGAAATCTGTGACAGTAGGCTCTCTTTGCTAACTGACCTATAATCAATATGCTGTTTTAATGTTTGGTTTAAAGGAGATTTCTTTAGCACAGAGGAGTATACCTTCCACTTGTACCCTGTGTTTGCTGATGGAGAAGGAGAACCAGTTGTTACAATAGGTATATTTTTGTTTCCACTTATGGCATTGAATGCAATCAAATGCCTGCATGGAAATTGTATTGTTTAGTAACTGATGTGAATTTTCATTTTATTACAGTGAAGATAGGAAATCCTCCAGCTTACATGATGCTGATGTTCATCTCCTTCCTTTGCATTGCCGTGTTTGTGACCCTGGTTCTCTCCCAAAACCAGTAAGAGCTTGTTTTAGTAACAACGATCTTTGAAAATATTTATGTTCTGATGTGGGTGTTAATTGCAGATCAGTGTAAACAGTATCTATCTCTCTGGCAGTCACCTGTAAGAAATGATAAATGATGTTAATATGTGCTGTGTGATCTAATTGAAGTCCCCGACAGACTGTCAAGGAAAATTTAGAAGCGTGACATTTAAGAGGTTAAGGGGTATAATTACATTTGATGTTTCCTGATCAGAGAAGGAGTCAGACAGGTGAGTGGAATGGAGAAGAAGTCGATTGATGCGGGAATCCACCTAAATGTTTGTTTTTTCTGTGTTTGCAGGATGAAAAAAGTTGTGTGGAAAGATGTTCCAAACCCGAACAAGTGCTCATGGGCAAAAGGACTAGACTTTAAAACGGTAAAGAAGCCATCTGTGGAAGTAAATCTCTTGCCTTACCAGATTCTACAAAGTTTTGAAGTGGTTATAAAGAATTCTAAAAAACCACAAAATGGCTGAATAAGATTTAATTTGTGCATGTTTTAGATGTTTAGATAAGGTAAAATCATCAGAACAACTGCTATATAAACATGACAATTACTGTCAAATGATGAATCCATTCCCACTTTCCAAGATTAGCCATCTAATCCTGTGTAAGGGTCAGCATATATCAATAATCAAGACATGGCTTAATCCAGGGCTGCACAGTGGCACAGTTGGTAGAGCTGTTGCCTTGCAGCAAGAAGGTTCTGGGTTCGATTCCCGGCCCGGGGTGTGCATGCGTGGGTTCTCTCCGGGTTCTCCGGCTTCCTCCCACAGTCCAAAAACATGACTGTCAGGTTGATTGGCC
>CAEGAE010077439.1:0-12271 GCA_903067095.1 Girardinus metallicus
GGAGTTTGCATGTTCTCCCTGTGCATGGTGGGTTCTCTCCGGGTTCTCCGGCTTCCTCCTACAGTCCAAAAACATGACTGTCAGGTTAATTGGTCTCTCCAAATTGTCCCTAGGTGTGAGTGTGTGTGTGTATGGTTGTTTGTCCTGTGTGTCTCTGTGTTGCCCTGCGACAGACTGGTGACCTGTCCAGGGTGTACCCCGCCTCTCACCTGGAACGTAGCTGGAGATTGGCACCAGCAACCCTCCCGACCCCATTAAGGGACGAAGGGTGAACAGAAAATGGATGGATGAACTTTATGTGTTGCTGCCCATCTAGGTCAGATTGTAAATTTCAATAGAATAAAGACAAAATAAGATCAATATGAATAGTGGAAGCAGTGTAGGAAAAATACATTATGATGCTGAAGTCTCCCTCTGATTTGAAATGTTGGGTTTAAAAATCTGTTCCTGCGTTTTTCAAGGAGTGTAACTTCATTTGATAATCTCTAGTTCATAATCTCACCTTCCAGAATGTGCAGATCTCCACTGGACAATTTATTTATTATTGCATCCATTACTAAAAACACCAAAACTTCATGTTCAACATTTTCTCAGCATTACAGACACAGATTAGCAGAAATGTGAAAAGCACAACATATCTACTGGTTCATCTTAGAGGAAAAGATTAAATTGAAAAATAAAAAATAGATTTTGAGTTTTCTGAAAACTGTTTCTAAAATCATTGTATTCATTTACGTAGACCTGCTGCCAGTAACCACAGACCGATGTTTGTTTTAGTTCCTATGTATTCTAATGAGTTGAAGCCAAACTGTGTATTGAGTGTGTGTGTATTTAGTAGTTTGGTGTGGCAGAAAGAAGGGCTCATTCAAAGCTCCATTCCTACAGTCACTGCCACTGATCTTTAAACACGTTTGTTTCAGTGGTTGAATAAAATCACCTTCATGCTCTGCAGCCTGTTTCCTCTGGTTTGCCAGCTGTCTGCTCTTTTCTCTGCACAAAAGTAAAGCAGCTATAAATGTAATTGTGTTAGTTTCCTTTAATCCAATAGGAAGCTCTTTGGTGTATTGCTTACATCTTGATTGAAACTTCTGATCTTAAAAAGTGCAATTATCCCCCGGCTCCTGTTAAATCAGCAGCACATATTGGCTGGCGTTAGTCTTCCAGACAGCAGCGCTGAGCTCGGTCCACTAACGGTGACATAAAGAAGCATAATTAAATCTCGAACATGTCCTTGGTTTGTCAGTCAGATCCACTCTCGCTTCACTGTGACCCGCCTCCCTCCCCAGTAATCCATCTGCATGGTGTTTTATTAAACCATCCATACCCAGAAGTCTTCATTCTAATCCAGCCATGCCTGAGGAGCTGATATCTGATTCTGCTGGAAAAGCAGACGCAGGATTGAATTTCTGCTTGTGGAGAGAGAGAAACTGAAACTGAAGCCAAATCTGAGCTGCTGTGTTTTTATTCTGCCTGTGGAGAGTTGAGTGTAAAGTTGTGGGAGTTTAACAAACGGTGGCAACTATTATCAAAAACATCTGAGTTTCAGTTTCAGCTTGCAGATGATGAAAATACAAAATTCATAAACAATGTTTTGTTACAGAAATGCCAGCATACTGAAAAATATGTACTGTACTGTATTGTACATGCAGTCAATTGTTTGTGATGGCAACTGCATGGAGACGATCATCCTGTGTTCAGGTGTTAAAGAAATCCAGGTTGTTTCATCGGTATTGTTGTCTGTTCTGTCTCTGAAGGTCCACAGAACTTTTGAAAGAGCTTTGCTTCACAATCTTCTCAAAATTCAGATCATTCCTCTTGGTGGTGCATCCTTTGGTACTAAAGTTTTTCCTTCCACTCAACTTTCCATTAACATCCTTGCTGCCACCATCAGCAATGTCGCTTAGACTGGACAGTGAAAAAGATGATCATGACAGTCCAGTCGTGGTACAGTTGTCCACAGTTGTCTAGTAGATAACTGTTATTGCGATGTTCATTTTTGAAATGTAACATTATAATTTTCTTGGTGTCTCTATTTTCATGAGATTATTGGAATTGGTTAAATTCTTTAAATTTGTCACTCTCCGTGTAATGAATAAAGATAATGTATGACCTTGACCTTCTGAATTAATTTCAGATTAAAGCCTATTTGTGGTTCAGTATTCATGGATTGTTTTGTGGAGAAAATCTAAAATATTTGAAAGATAATGGAGCTGGTGAAGCTGAACTACCAAAGTGTGATGTTACTTGAGTCTCTATTGGCTGGAATTTGCAAAGCAGCCAATTCAGGAATGCCATTCAATTTCCTGATTGGCTCTGATTGGTTGTGCTCCAAAATGCAAACTTAGGAAAGACTGTAGATTTTAACTTCTGCTGTGGAACTACGACAGTTTGTATTGTGAGTATTAATGCATAATGATATCTGAATTATTACAAGTGTTTTCAGGAGAGTCTCAACTTTGATCTCCAGAACTATCAAGGGCACACTGTAAGTGGGAAAAAGTCTCTTTTGGATGAGATCCTAATGTACCGAGGAAAACCTGCATACCTGACAAAACAGTCAGTCCTACCAATGTGAACAAGAATGTGAGGATTGATGATTAAGAACTGAAATCATTTGTATTATCACACATTTGTAAAATGCACAAACTCTGGAACTTTGGAGTAATGAAAGTTGATTTCACCACTGACTCTCAGCGGAGCTCTGGAGTATGCATCATTCACAGATCCTTAAATTAGTAGCAGAAATTATTTGGAACATGGTTGAAAACTGCTGATCAAATGAATTTCAGAACACACCAACAAACTCAAGGTATTCTGAGGAATTAATATAAATTTGCTCTAATTTTCTGAGTTTGATGTTGCTTTCCTCTTTTAGTTGATGCTCAGCTTTTAAATCGGAGCATGAAAGCTGCATTTTCTTTATGGCTCTCCACAGGATATTTCCCTGTGATGTGCATCATCAATTACTCAGAACCACAGAGGAAGAAGTGGAAAAGAGCATTTTTAAAACATATTCTAAAAATATCAATATTTTTCAGGGTCACTCCCACAATCTGTGCTATCCTCTATTTGGTATTTCCAAGAGTTCAGCGCAGACAACTCGAGCTGCGTTCCAGCAGCGTGTTACTCATTTGGCAACTCCAGACCAGCCAATCTGCGTCCCATCCACCCCTGAGAAATGACTTGGCCAGAAATGGGAAAGCCGTGTAAGCGTCTTCTGCTCTGTCCCCTCACAGCATTCTTCATGTTTCCTAGAAACTCGCTTTATTCTCAACAACAACAACCAACTCTTGAGTTGCATTAAACAGGGCAATCGTCTAGCTTCATTTGGTAGCTTATGAGGGCAGAAAGGGGCTTTACCATTGCTAAATTACCCAGAAGACTCACAACAGTAAAATGATGAGCATTCCCCACAAGGAAACACAACCTCTGCTCCTAATAGCTTCCAAATCTCAATAGCTTCCTGCTGTATGATAAAATACCTCCAGTAACAGGCAGAGGCTGACATGTGGGTCTCATCTGACAGAGGAAGTCAGTAATAATCGCTTAGCTCTGGCCAGAAAAGTCATTTTGAATTCTGTCCCAGATCTGGCAGATGGTCAGACCTCCGTTACGGTCTCTTCCCCCCTGACACAACACGCTCTTAGGAAGCCCAGCTGCCAAATGTGGACCCCCTGAGTGCACATATTCTATCAACTTTGACTGGACCAAATTCCCTGAATATCTCCTGAAAAAGGTAGATGTTGACATTCCAGAACTACAGAGCAATATCTGCTGGAGCAAAGAGAGCAATTCAGCATTTCTCGTTTGCAACACTACAGAATACAAAAATATCAACAAGTACTTTTGGTGTAGTTTCTAGTGCAAATATCTTAGTACATTTAAAATGAGACAAAACTAGCTGACTAGAAACCTTTAAGAAGTAAATAATTTCTTAATATTGATGAAAATGTGTTAGTACTGCTGGCAGATTATTCCACTTAACAAGATGTTTTTCCGTTGTTATACGTGAAATAATCTATAATGAGAAGTAGTACTTTATTTTATCGATATTAAGGAATTATTGACCAAAAACAAGCTGTTTTAGCATCATCATCAAGAAGCTATTGCGCAGTCTAGCACTTGAGCTCCTGATGTTGCAGAAGAGCCTTTCCAGATGGGAGGTAAACAGTTTGTGACAGTGGTGGTTTCGGTCCTCCATGATGCTGGTGGCTTCATGGATGCTGAGGGAAGTGTAAATGTCCTGCAGGCTTGGCAGAGAGCTGCCGAGGATCCGCTCAGCAGACCGCATAATCCTCTGGAGGCATCTGTGGTCAGAGGCGTGACAGTTTCTATATCAGACTGTAACACAGCTGGTCAGGATGCACTGAATGCTGCCCGGCATGTTCAAGATGTTTCTGTGGACCTGATCTGAACTGAGCTCTAGATTTATGAACAGTTTATAGAGTAAATTGATCTTGGCTGTCAGAAGCCTGACTTTTTGCAGAACGCCTTCATTGTTTTGTTAGATTGAGCTGGAATATTCTTTGAATCTACAGATAATCATTGTTCAAAAACAACGTTTATGAACTTTATGAAGTTATGCTAATACCAATTTGTTTCTTTAAATTCTCTGACTGCCTGCATAGAGTCTGCACTTGGTTGACATCTAGCTGCACTGCCTCAGTGGTTTTTCTTACCCTTTGTTCTGGTTAGGCCTCCTATTCTGAAGCTTAAACCTAAATTTAGCAAAAAATATAGAAGAGCTTATTTTTCTCAGTAGCTATCAAATGCAACATGGCACATTGTCCTTAATTCCTCAACACAGAAAAGGACAGACAGAAAAATCTGAGAAGCTTTGCTGTGTTATTTTTCTTTGGTTCCTGAGCAACTTACAGATTGTTTTCAATGTTTTACCCATCATAATGTTTTCCCCACCTAATTACCTGCAAAGTTCCAACATTTTAGTGGAATCATATTTTTTGACACCTTGCACCCATAAATAAAGATAAATTCAGGTTGTCTATAATTTTAGTCATTATTTAGTTAACCCACTGATATTACTAGGAATGAAAAGCAGCTGATCAAATTTCCCACCAACCCATCAAATTTCACTCCGACTGCACACCTCAAACAAGAACAATGCATTTTTAAGGCACTAAACTCAGATGTGCCAAGATTATGCTAATTCTAGAGGACAATATATTTCATCTTGAAATATATAAACAGTTTCTGCTATAGTAAGATGTAAATATATTGCAATCCAGTTGTGAACATTACAGTTTTCAGTTTTTGTGCAGCTTCTTTCTCATCCTTCGCATCGTCTGCAGACACCTGGCAGCTTACGCTTGATTAGCAACATTCTGCTGAATCGTTAAGAAATGAGCTAAAAAGCAATGGTCCCAATACCAAACCCAGTGGTGCATCATAGATGCTGACAATCACTGAATGCATGTTCTGCAACATAAAACACTGCATCTTTCATGATGACTTAATCCAGTTAATTTCCTTTAAAAAAGTAAAATATTAAAGTATTTTGTCTGTAGAATGGAACAGCTGATGATGTTGGAACATTTCCAGAAATTATTACAAATAGGGCTGACAGAACCATCTGTGTTCCAGGAAAAGCACATCTCTGTTTCACACAGAATCAACATGAACTAACAGTAGGCGATACGGTGGACTCAACGCGGCTGATTAGTCTGCCTTTGAGGGAAAGCCTTTTCTACTCTCCCTCTGATGGATTTTCACACTGCAGCAGTTTTTATCACGGCTCTGTTGTGTTTCGTTGTGCTCCCCTCTGGGTATACAGCTTAAGGTAACACTGGCTTTCACAGCTTTCTGTTTACACCACGCAGAGGGACAAATTTAATAACAAATATATCATAAACAAAAGCCATAAAGCCCCCAGCGAGGATCTCTTCCATCTGTAAACTTTACATATTGTTGTTGCTCTGAATGGGTAAATTGCTGCTTCTAAAACACAGCCTGCTTCTCCCTGTCTTTCTCTTTTTTAGGATGATTACAATTATTTCCCAGCAGGAAAATTTGACACACATGCTGTGTAACTTATTACCTCTACAGACTCCACTAATGGAACTGCAATCAACATTTTTTCCGTTTAAATTATGCAAACAAAATAAATCTCCTGTTCTCCAACTGATGCATTACTGTCTGCCTTTCAGCCTTATTTCAGTAAAAACCCTAGTATTAACAAACACGTTTTTAACTTTGGCATCTTAAAAGATGCTTTGGATTAATTTAAGCAACAACACTTGGACCTGGACCCTTAAAATGTTCCTCAGCCAAACAGAAAATCATCATTTCTGCAAAGACTGGAATAAAAAGACAAGGCTTTTAACAGCGACTTTGGCACTAATGTGACACATAACTCATAATATTAAAAGACCTTTAGACAAAAATGATTTTCATTTTGATTTTGTTAGAGTGATCAGCCGTGAAAAGGTGAAAATATTTTATAAGGACTAAATCAAACAGAGATATTCAGTGTTATCTGTAACTGTTTTATTTCTTTATGGATAAAACATACATATTTCTTGTGCTTAATCACACTCATATTATGTCATGTTATATCTTACATGTAAAAATTAAATGTGACACCCATTCAAATCCGGCTCTACACTCAGAAAATGTGGTTTTGGAACATTTCTATGCTATAAATTGTGAAACCCAAACATTTCAGTGTGGAACCCCTAGAATTATGACGCTCATGTTGGAGTCATACATAATGCATTGGACTGAACTTAATTAGTGCTGCTCTAGTCAGCGCTTGAACAATCAGACTCTCATTCTTATTCACCCAGTAAATTGTCACAAATGCTTATGCATTCATGCTGACGTTGAACTAGCAACAGGCTAATTACCAGAATCCTCGCTCTGAGCACAGCCGCCGCTTCATAACACTGACATTAACCTCCACCGTCAAACAAACCGACGCTCTTCATGAACTTTGATGAAATGGGCTACTTTTTGTTTCTCATTTCACATTCTTACTTTGTCCTGTGAATGTTGTAGGTCAACATGTATTTCTCCAAAAACTTTCAAAACTTCCCTACAACTGTCTTATGTGTCTGCCTTGAACAATTCACAAAAACTTGAGTTTTTATGAAGTAACATAGTTTAACCCATGTTACCAATGTGAACATCAGTATGCTGTTTAGAAATATAAATATACAGGTCATGTGCCATGTAAACACATGTGTGCACACGTGGCAATTAGTAATATTTGAAAAAATGTGGAAAACATTTTACATGTAAAGGGTTCTTCTAAGTAGGTGTTGGACATAGAAATTACATTGTGTAGTAAACAGGTTTTACATGTGGAAACTATTTGGGGTAATGGATCATTTTTTTATGGCTTAATAAAATGTGAGACACATTGAAAATATTCTCCATGTAAAATCGTTTCTGACAGATTTAACATGTAAAAATTATAGTGTAGTAACTTGTTAATATCTTCTACATGTCAAATAATTCCCCACATTTGAAAAGTTTTACGAGGGAACTACATGGGAAACAAAACAATATTCCAACATGTGAACAAACACGTTACATGGGATTAACTTTCAAACGTGGAAACTGTGACATGTGAAACATTTCACCACGTTTCAGAAATTCTATATAATATGGAACACATGGGAAGACCTTCTACATGTGAAATGTTTTCCTGCCTCTTTTGCAGTTTTAAATACGTCCACTTGTGTAAAATAACATTTTTGGATGACGTTGCTCTGTCTCTGCCATTCCAATCACATAACACACAATGGCACCAATATACATTATAAATAAACTGGTGCACCCCGTGCAGTCCAACAACACCCATGTAAAAATGATCTGCCTGCTGCTGATGCCTTGGGGGAGTGTGTGTCTCAAACTAATTAGGATGTGGGCTGGATGTGAGATAAGCCTTCCAGGCTGACAGGTGGATCATTGCTGCATGTAATGACCTAAAAGTTGAGGTTGGGGTCTGAGCTGACTTCATCTGTCTGCGCTCCGTTTCCCTGCATTAGTCCACAGGGACCAAAATAACTCTTTCAACCGCTGATGCCTGAACATGACAGTGATGACAGAAAAAAGTTGGATTATTTCATGAAGCATGCGGCGTGTCGTTAGCAGGGTGGGATTTAATGCATGCCCCTTCCAGAAAATGCAACACAGCTGAGCTGAATCAGAAACGTAAGGCTTCTCCTTTGTAGCGACATCTTGACATGTAGCTATCAGCAGACCAACCAATAGTTTTTTCTCTGCCTCATGTGCAGAACTGTTCATATCTCCAGTCTCATGTCAAGATGACTTCTCACAGCGAGAGCGGCTGAAAAATACTAAGAGGAAAAACAAGAAATTTTGAAGAGAACTAAAGGAGACTCATACTATTTAGCCAGTGCTAATTGTTTGTTTTACACAATTGGATTTGCCGACATGAGAGCAGCTGTTAACAGTGAAGGACATGGTGAAGTTTTGGATAATTGGAGTTGATTCCAGGAAATAAAACAACAAACAATCTAAAAACATTGCATTGTATTAGCAAGGTAAGGGAAAACATGACATGATGAATGGTAGGCTACTCTTTATCATGCTCCAGTAGTTATTAATCAAAGTCAGCTCTAAATGGGTATTTAGCTTTGATTTAGAGGAACTCAGTATTTCTGCAGCTTTCTGGATGTTTGATCCACTTTAGTGAAACAGAATCTGAAAGCTGCTTCTCCATGTTTGGTTCTGGTTCTGGGTTTGCAGAATAGACCTGAGTGGTCCAGAGTGGTCTGCAGGTATTTGAAGCATTTTCAGCTTGTATGTTTATTATGTGTGAAAAGTCAGCAAAATTTAACATCTCCTTGTCAAACTGTTGTCCACTGAAAAAAACACCTTGATGCTGATGTAACCAGGTAGTTCCATTTAAAAACTAGAAGCAACCACAAAATCTCCCCAAAGCTCAAGATCACACAGCAACAGCAATTTGTTCCAAGTTCAGTTTATTTTAATCGATGTGTTTCAAAGAAAAGGAGGGCAGCCTCTACAGTCAAAAGCTAGATTCTTAAAACATGCCATAAATAATTGCCCTTTATTCATAAATGTTTGAAAATTTTCTGACTTTTAGACTTGCCAAGAAACTACAAAAGAAAAAAAATTCACACACTCATCAACATGCCGTCTGATGTTTGCATCATTGAGGAAGAAAACTCATTAAATCATCATATTCAGCATATTCAAAGCCTTTTGTTTTTAAAGCCCTTGGAGTTATCTTTGAGCTCTCTTCAAAGGAGAGGAGGGTATTGAACTGTTTTAGACTATAGTGACAAAAGACCTTGTTAAAATGACAAAGAACAAGGTTGTGTGGGACAGACCACCGAGTGACCACGGAGCAGAATACTAATATGTTCTGTCACACCCAGTGTGGGAGAAGGCAGCAGGGGATGTCAGGTAAAGTCCTGAGCTTTTTCTTGGATAGCACAAAAATAAAAAATAAAATGAAATAAGACACCCTTTCTGTGTGGTACTGAATCCAACCATAGCACAGATAATATCTGAAAAGTCTTTTCTTGTTTTAGCAGCTAGAAACTAAACCGTTACTTGGTATCAACTAAACTCTGCTGTGTTCTTCGATGCAGGTTTACGGAGTTCTTGGAGCCCTTCGAGCGAGTTATCCAACCGGAGGAGCTTTGGCTCTACAGGAATCCTCTGGTTGAGTCAGACCACATTCCCAAAAGGGTTATGTTTGTAAGTACATTACACATCTCAAAAGAAATAGTTATCTTTCTCTGAAGTTTTAGGTATAAGTCTTTAATTGTTTTAATGATTGGATATTATAACACTCAGCATCTATTTGTCATTGGTGCTCAGAGACTGACTTTCATTTCAAGAGTTTGTCTGTTTACCACATACAGTCAGGGAACTGTTCCCATGGCAGTTATCGTTCTTTTAATTAGTAATGAAAGTATTTTTACAGTTTTAATACACCCAGATCAGGCCCAGAAACCTGTGTGCAGGGAGGGGCTGGGAACTTCACAGACACATAGTGACAATTACAAAGTCGGCCTACTACCACCTGAAGAACAGGACAGACCATCTGACAACTCAATGTAAATACTCAAAATGGCAGCAGGTCAAATGCATGACGGTTCAAAGTTACAATCTTTTATTCAGACACATTTCACTGCAGTTCGCTGCAGCGTCTTCAAGTGATTTCCTTGTTTTTATCTTCGTCTCCACTGTAGCCAGTGTTACTACCCACGCTGAAGAAAACCATCCCCACATCATGACACTGCCACCACCATGTTTCATGACTTGAATGGTGTGTTAGGAGACAGAGAGGCAGAACATTTATTCAGCAGTTTGAAAGTGCAATAAGAACTGCAGTGCACTGCGTTATTTTTCCAGAAACCAGCAGTTTGTAGGCCTAAAAGTTACTATTTTGGTTCTGGGCAACTTTTACCATTTTCATTCAGAGATTCTTCCACCTGAGCTGAAGATCTCTGCAGCTCCTCCATCGGTGTCACTGGCCTCCTGACTGTTGCTTTGATTAACGCTATAATTTATGAGGCTTGTAAAAACCCATCCCAGATTTTAACGAACAAGAGAGACTTCCAACTGTTACATCGGCTTCTTTGTGTTGATACAACAGTCCTCGGGTCTAGTTTTCTGAGAAACATCGTGGCATTGGAAGAAATGTTTAGTTTTAGTCAGCCATTCCATTTTCCCCAGTGAAGTGAATTTGTAACAGCTGGAAAAAAAATGCCTACAGGCAACAAGACGCTGTTTGTTTTCAGTTTTGTGGAGTCTCAACGGTTTTCTTCCTGTATTCAAGTCAAAATGTCTATTTAAATGTGATGTTGGATATTTCAGCGTATAAAATACATTCTACGTAACAAAAAAAAAAGGATACTTAGCACTTAGTCTCCAGTATTTGCATGTTTTTACCATGTTTGGAAGCGTTTCTGCCAGACCAACCAGTGTCGCGTGAGTAAAGAGGTCAAAGCATAATTACAATCTGTTTGGTGGAGCTCAAAGTGACTAATTACCAGATAGACTTGATGGGTAATTTTGTAAGCATTTCAAAGTGCATTAGTCATTTATAGTTCTGGCAGCCAGTCAAGAAACATGAATGCCAAATTCTGCAAGCTGACGATTGATCTGGAGAGCTCAATGGGCCTCAACGCAAACTGTTTAGCTCTGCTCTATTATTCTGTTTCCCTTTGAGCCTTAGAGGAATATTGACAGTTTTTATTAGCTGGGGTATCAATAGATCTCTGGGAAAGACATTTCCATCAATCGGGAATTGAAAGAAAGTCCCTTATTCCCCGGCTCCGTGTCTTCTGGGAAAATAATCTGTCCTGTCAGACATTTTCTAGTACTTCCACTCTGACAGCAGCCCTGAAGGTCTGGAGAAGTTATCTAGCTATTACTATGAGTGCATGAATAAGATTTACATGATGCTACAGTTCGGCTCACTGTGACCTTTATTAGAAAGGAGTGTTGTAGAAGCTGGAGGGCAGCTCCAAGTGTCACTCCTGCATATTCCAAGTGTGAGAAGTGGCAGGAGGTTTTTGGTTTAATCCTGTAAATCTGGAATACATGCAACACTGCAGGGATATTTTAGCCATTATGTTCATTTTTAACATTGTAAACAATTTGTGAATATAGAAATCCTAATATTTCTGCTAAACACATAATGATCACTATCACTGGAAACCTCGGCACTACTAATGAGACTTCACAAACCACCAGATAATTGTTTCCTCACTAATGGATTTAATGAACTTACGTTTAGCTATAAGGTCACATGGTTTCAAATAAACACCGACTGTATTTTGCAAGTATCAAATAAAGATTTACTGAGATGGGATTTTTTTTTATTCATACGCTCTAAAGGTCGAAGCAACCCAATTAAAGGGGCTGTTGAACGGAGGATATAAAATAATAACCTATAGTTGCCTGCATAGGTCAGGGCAGTTTTTCTCCACAAAAAGATTCCTTCACCTCCTCCTAATTCTACTAATAATACTACAACAGCATATTTCTACATTGACATCATCTGATATCAAAGTAGACAAGCCATTAGGATTAGGAACTTATGTTCTTTCAACCATTTGGATTATTTGGGTGCAAGTGTGTGTACGTGTGTGTATTGTGTTGAGTGGGTGCCTGTGTGTCAATTTGCTACCTGGAGGTGAAAAGTTGCGAAGGGTAGAAAGCTTGTAACACAAATCGCAGGTAGACACCGTACATCGGGTGTTTTACTCCCATTTCCTCCAAAAGTCAGTTATATATATATATA
>CAEGAE010077448.1:0-29369 GCA_903067095.1 Girardinus metallicus
TTTTTTAACTGTTGAAATTGAAAATAAAAACCTAATTAATCAGAGAGAAAAAACCAAGGCCAGCAGCAAAGATGAACTTTCTGCACGATAGGAATAGCAACTAAATTGAAACCCAATGAAAAGGAATATTTACCAGCATGTTACATCCCTGCCAGGCTGTTTGTTTTCTTGCCCCTCTCCCTTCCTTTGTCTCTTCACAGGTAGCAGGGAAGCTGGGATCAATTTCTCCCTGATTGCTCCTCTATAACAGATACCAAGGTGTGTGCAAAGTTCCATGTGAAAGCATAAGGACAGTATTTCTGTGGATGGTTTAAGTACTGTGTAGTACTGCTTGTAGACCCTTAAGTATTTACTCTCTTTCAAGTGGAGTAAATCATCACACAGACTAGAAGCAGCTCACCGCTCCACGTTTTAATCCCACTCTGTTTGACAACACAGCATTCAAATAAAATCCTGCACGGCTATCTTGTTCAGTGAAATATATCCGATGTAGGCTCTTAAGCATGAAGACACCATTACATAACACTATAATGTGCTGTAATGGGATGATTCATAACCTTTTGCCATGCATGTACCTGCTGGTAGCATGAAAATCTACAGTTCGAGCAGAAAAGGAAACGCATCAAAGCCAAGCCAACTGCCAGTGATGCAGCTGAGGTTCTTTACTGTTGTTTGCTTTGCTTTTTAGAACCTGAGAATTATTTATTCCAAGTAAACAGAATCTTTAAGCTGTATTTCTGGACTTTAATTTTGAAATCACTTCTTTTATATGTAGCCACACCTGCTGACTCCACAGTCACCAGATTATTTCTATTTCTTTCACCGCTGGGGCAAGATTTTAAAATTGTCTATTTTCAGAACATGACAGACCACACACATAATGGCAAAAAAATTATAGCTATAGTTTAGTCCTACAGTATGTGGTGTACAGTCACAAAACAAAGACAACACTCCACACACTGATAGATTTAATTAACAAACATTCAGATGCCAGACAAAAATTCTCAAACATGAGTTCAGAGTAAACAAGTATGGCGACCTACCAGGAAGCAATGGCAATAGTTTGAGGACAATTCTTAAGAGAAAAAACAAAACAAAAAGATGCTTTGGCATCTCATACAATTATAACACTTAAAAAGCAGAAGTGGAGCCTCCTACCAAACCAATGCAGAATGCAGCAAATGGTTTCTAGATGGTAAGTCAACAGCAAAACACTTTTCCAGCAGCCATAGGACTGTGGTGAGACCAACGGATTGAATGCGCTAGAGCCTACCTTCGGTTGCTAGGTAACAGACTGTGCTGTTGCTAGGTGAGGGGCAGTCCCTGCTGATTTGTGACGTTACATTCTGAAGATTTTTGAAAGGGCTCATTTTCCAGACACCAAACAATATCAACTTATTTCCAGAAAAATGTTGGGTCTTTTTATAAGCACTTAGTTTGTCTGTGAATTTTGCATAATAGGTTCCCTTTGAGCATCTTTTAGATTGTTGGTAGGGAAAAACCGTCCAAAAATCGAAACAAATATCTTGCAAAAACACAGTTACTCCTTAAGGATGTGAAAAATATGAGCAAAAGTTTCCAGGAGGAGATAAACACAGCCCAACCAAAAACTTTAGTAACTTCTTGGAACAGATTTTGAAAATGTTTGCGTCCCCACCCCAAAAAATCTTTAGTTTTAACAGAGTGCTTGAACTCCAGTCCATGTATTCCTCAAGCCCTGAGCAGCCATTACTGCCTCTGGGTGCTGTGAGCGATGAGAATGCAGGATTACCTTATGCCATGCTTGTTAGGAACTTCTATTCTCCATAATCACCTCTCGGTGGGATCCACAAAACTCCCTTAATTAGAGCCCAAGACTCAATTTCCCTTCTTCCATCTTTTAATTTCTCATTGTAAAATTCAAAGTAAGGGCCTCGAGTCAAAAATTGGCTCCTTTGTTGGGGAAGAGGTTTCAGTCGGAGCACCTGTGCAGGTCAGAGGCGGCTGGTGTTATCGCTCTGGGCTGTGAGGAGAAGTGGAACAAGTGTTGGGGAGATGTAATGAGAGCTTCTGTTTTTACGAGTGCGTCCTCTTTACCTGATCGCCTTTGGTGGAAAAAGTCAATGCGTCAAGCAAGCTGGTTATTGAGGATTGTTTGCTCTTTGGAGAAGAGGTGGTTTGGTGAAGAGGGATCTTCAAACACTTTTACATAATTACAATTTGTAATTTTTCCAGCCTATTGGAAGAGAGTTTAAAGAAGCTCTTGTTTCTAATTTCCCTTTAATGATTTAAAAATCATGCTTTTTCAGTCCTCAAACTATCTGTTCTTCTCTTAAGACTCTCAAAGGAAATGTGTCCAGTAAATTAGATTTTGCCCAGATATTCCATACAAACAAATGCTACCATGTTTCCTTAAATCAGTTCCCCCTCTTTAGTTACTATTACAAGTCATCGGAAAATTAAGAAAATGTGGATCACTTCAGTTAAGTGTTAGTTTTACTCAAATAGGCAACATTCAAGAGTAATTTCTCCTCCCTGTGAAAACATCAAGAGGGATTTTTAAAACTTTTTCATTAGAAAACTTAAATCTGTAAAGAAAAGAATCAATTGGAGCAGGAGTATTTGTCAGTCTCCTCCATTTAGCGGTGAACAAAAGAAGCACTTCAGCCAACAAGCGATGATTGGAACAGAAGAAAAACTAGAGAATTGTTAGCAATCTTCTGCTGCAGAGCTAAAAGGATTTCTGACTCACAGGGGGAAAAAAAAATTAAAAAAATAAAAAGTCTCTTCAGTGTGGGGACAAAGTGGATGTTCAACCGGCCCCTGATGCATCTGATAGCATGTGACAGGAAGCTGCCACACAGCTACAAACACAGTAGAGTTTGTTCAAGAGGCTGACACAGAGCATCTCTACTGAACTGTGGTCGATCAGTGACAGGCACAGGAAATCGCTAGGAATAGTTCAGTCCACATGTTATTTAAAGAATATTGTAAAAAAAGGAACAAAAAGCCATACATTTTAATCCAGGCCATAATGAGGAATTAAAAGCACAAATACACCTTTGCTTTATAAATACTAGTAATAAAACGATCATCATTAAAAACTACAAATCTGCAGCTCTTCCAGTTGACAACTTCATTGATTCACAAAGATGCATGGGCTCTTTCGGCTGTAAGCATGTCGTCTTGGTTACAAAGTAACTTGAAGGTTTACCATTGTTACCCAAATACTTGCTAAAATCGATGACTTTCTGATTAAGCTACTCAAGTTCACATGACTAATTCAAGATCAGCTCTTTTTTCCCCACACTTTAGGTTTTAAAGAGCGGCACTGTTAAAGTGCAAGATGTTGCTGTTTCCATGATGCTACTCCTTTCTTTGAAACAAATAGAAGTGTGTTACTCAGCTGGGAAAAATATGTTTTCTTATCAGTTAAAACAATGTGAAAGGATTTGTTTTATAAGAAGTGACAATATGTCACACGAGGTGGTAGAAGTTGGACACCAGAACTGCTCGGTCCACTTTAGATGGAGCAGAATTTGTCTCTTCATGTGACAGCTTATCCAAAACAGGAAGGCAAATGGATATCCATTTGACCGTTGAAAGTGGTTCAAACAGAGGAAGTGACATCACTTATATATAGGATTTATGAATATATTTGTTATTTGACAACTTTTAAAAGGGTTTTATGACTAGCTAGTCTTATTAGCATAGTTACACTTATTAGAATTAGATGAAATTCTTATTAGTTAGCTTGCTAACTAATAATCTGATTTGCTAACAAGCAAAAGGCAAGTGCTAATCTGTGTGGCTGGTAAGTTAGAAAATAAATTAACATTAGCTAATAAGCATTTCCGCTACTGCTAATCTTATTCATGCTAGCTTGGTCCTGATTAAATAAACTCAGACAGCAAAATCTAGGCTAGGGTCAATGAACCTTTCATTAGCATGGAAATTATAATATGTAGCCCTAATAAATGAACGAATGTACCATTCCCATGGCAACCACTACTTTATCCACTGTCATTTTGAAGAAAGCCGTTAATCTGTTTGGCTAATTATTTTCATACCAATGGGCTGTACAACTCCACCACCTACTGTTGTTTGATTGTTAAGTCCATTGTTCTTTCAACTTCAGCTAATGCCTGTGATCAAGATCTGACTTTTAAATTGTAACTTTTAAAGATTGCAATAATGAAAAAAAAACAAAAACATTTTTTAACTGTTGAAATTGAAAATAAAAACCTAATTAATCAGAGAGAAAAAACCAAGGCCAGCAGCAAAGATGAACTTTCTGCACGATAGGAATAGCAACTAAATTGAAACCCAATGAAAAGGAATATTTACCAGCACTATAACAGATACCAAGGTGTGTGCAAAGTTCCATGTGAAAGCATAAGGACATTATTTCTGTGGATGGTTTAAATACTGTGTAGTACTGCCAATTCCACCCACAGTTCACCTCAAGGTTGTGTAAGGGGGTGTGCTTATTTGCAGGTGGACAAAAAAAAAAAAACTTGGTAACAGATGCATAAAAGATTAAGAGAGAACAGAAAACATGAAGAGGAGGTTGCGAGAAGAAGAACAAGAGTTACAGGGTGCTTTTTTTGGAAACAACAATATATGAACAGCTTGTGGAGGAGAAAGAGGCTCATTAAGCAGAACCAGCTGTGACCAATAAAACTGCAGACTTAGCAGAGGGTACTGCTGCCTCTGATTCATAACTGACTTCTGGTGAACTGTTCTATATCTGACAAGTGATGGGTCAAAAACTCTTGAAAGGTCAGTATTAGTGACCTGGAGTTGATTTTATTCTCAAAAATCAAAGTTTTCTGGTATTTCTGAAAAAAATGTTCCTACTTGAGAACAAATTTATTGTTATGCTACGGCATTGGATATATTTTCAGACGACTGTCTCTTTGGATATTGAAATGACACATATTTTCTGAACTATGATCAGAATTCCTGATTCCTACTTTTTAAATCTTAAAATTATAACAGCTTGAAATATAAAAGTAAACTCAAAAATGTAATTTCCCCAAGACCTTCTTTGGTTTCAGCGGGACATTGCTGGGAAACTGTCTTTGCATGGTAACAAATCTTTTCTGTTTAATATTTTGGTCACAAATCTTTCATATTTAATATCAGGCAAAGATAACCTGACTAAACACAGCTAGCAATTCTTAAATGATGATTGTATTTATTAAAGGGAAAATACCCAAACAACCTGGCTCTGTGTGAAATGTAATTGACTTGATGCCATCTGTCAATCAATCCTGTGGGTTTGTCAGCAACTGACCAATCAGCAATTGTCATGAAGTGGTATTGGGAGGTGGTAGAGATGCAGCAGGACCCAGGTAGCATGAAGAAAATTATGATTTTAATGTGATAGCCAGCACAAACAGTCCAGCGGACAAGCAGCACGGCAGAGTGGAATGCACCGGTAGCGACTGTGCATACGAAGACTGAAATAAGAACTGATGCTGACACAGGTCTATACAGTACAACTGTGTGACACGATACAGACAAAGACAAATACATATGACAACGACAACAGGTGGAACTTAAATACACACAGAGACAATCAAGGGGTAACGAGGAACAGGTGTAACTAATCAACGGGAAGACTAGACAACACAGAGACTCCACAGATCTAAATAAACACAGAAAAACCCAAATCCTTACAGCAGTTGCGATTCGTCCCAAATTAAACGCCCCTTACTTGGAGGAACTGAGCCGCTGACAAAGTGTTGTGGCTTATCATTATGAATGCATTGCAGTCATATAGATTTTGTAGAAAATAATAATAAAAAAAGGTTAAACCTTGTTAGAAGGTGGAGTAGAGTTTATTCAAGTTTCAAAATTCAAAAAGTCTGGAAAAATGTAGAAGATGGATAAATAAAGTTTCTTTATGGGCTCTTGTGAAACACATATTTTTCAAAAACAGTTCAGTGCTCCTCAGATCCTTGGGCTTCTCTGTGCTTTCCCACAAATGACTTCATGGACCTGAAGTGATTACTAAGTGACTGGTAGAAATCCAATTGGAGTGTAAACTTAAAGCTAAAGTATGGCTAACAAGAGGGATGGTGGGTAAATATATTTTTACGCAAAGTTGCTTTTTACATTTGCACAAGTCACTGAGTCTCTGACATCAACTCTTAAGCTCAGACTAAGTGTCACACGAAGAGCAGAAAACTGTGGGTGCAAATATTTTTGTACAAAAAACAGACCTGAAGATTTGTGTTTGCATTTAGCTCTAATTATGTAGTTACTCTTGAGGGAAATTGCTTTGTGTATGTAATTTTCATCTTGGTTGCTATAGAGATTATTTGCTTAACTTAATAGCTTCTGGAGAGATTGCAGAGGAAAAATAGATATTTGTTCCAACAGAATAAGTGTTGGAAATTTCAGGGGTTTTTTTCTGTCTAAATACCTCAATTGAAGCACGACCTCAGTCACAATTAAATTGCATGCTATTCGAACCAATCCCATTAGACCTGTGTTCATCATTGATGACAAAGCTAACTGAAAATATTTTCTGCACCTCTTTTCCTATGTTTCAGCTGAGGAAGGTGCATTCCTGAAAATGGCTCAATAAGCACTGGGACATTTTTACATTTATGTAAGAAGGGTTACTATTAGCTCAAGTGCTTTTTAAATAAAAAGCATCTCTCAAAACAGTTTTGTGTGAGGAAATGACTAAAGAGTGCAGATTTGAAAACCTGACAAGTTTTTTTTTATTACTAAAAATGAAGTGAAACATAATAAAAGATAGGTGCGATTTTATTTTCTCTACATGCAACTGCATGACATTATTATCTGCAATGACAAACACTCTGCATCGTTGAAATACGCCCATGGAGGATTTGTGGACATTTTCAATAATTGCCCATTTTTCATCTGCCATTGCTTCCACCTCCTTCTCCCGTTTTATATCTTTTAATTTATTCCAGCCCTCCCGCAAAGTCAGGAGTTAAGAAAATGAAAATCAGGTAGTCATTAGTCAAAGCAGCCAACCGTTCAACAGGTAAATATTATCATCAGTCACAAAGCCAATATTAGCTCAAACTTACGGTACCCTGGGTATTATTGGCTCTCTGTCCCTGAGGCTGATTCTTCCCTTTTTAGTAAGGAATTCCAAAAAAATACACTCAAAAAAATGAACACAAGAGAATGAGGGAGAAATGTTTTAAGATATGTTGATCAAGTAATTCAACTAACTAACCTTTTGTTAGTTTCATGATGCCTCAGTTGTAAGCCATAACTTATGTTTAGTTAATAATGATTAATAATTACTTTGGTTTTAGTCAATGTGGGTGTCAATAGTGGTTCAATTGGATTTTTCAAATTAAATAGCAACACCATTTTGATACACTATTAAATTTTAATTCTTGAAATAAGATTGATTATTAAGTAATATTTAGATTTCTATGTCAGTGCTCCTTAATGAATGAAAATAGATCAATGTTATTCAACCAATATGCATAGTTTTACTTACTTATGTTTATTATTTAACTATTATTTTACCAGGAAGTCCCTTGAGATAAAATCCCTTTTTCAACCTGAAGAGATAAATTGATCCAAAAGGGAACTTAAAGATGTTTATTGATAGAGTTTTAAAAATTAATTAGGGAAATTTGATTTACAGCATAAATTATTGGAGAAGAGAAGAGGTCTTAAGTATTCATGGATTTCATCTATTTTCAGAATCTTGATTTATTTGATAATTTCTAGTAGATTTTTTTTTATTTGAATATTAAAATCCAGATTAGCAAAAAGACATAACTTTTTTGTTAATTTATTGGTAAAGAAACCAATTCAGCTTCTCATAGTTGAACCCTGACATGAAGTAGACATTAGATAACTTTGCAGCTTCAATATGTGAAATTAAAACCTGCCACAGGTTGTGACAGTAACAGCTTGTGTGGGTTTTAAGTCTGGTAAATCAAAAAAAATAAAACCATTAAGTATGGATGTCAATGAAGAAGCAACTTCACATATTTTTGGAAAGAGGCACAATCGGTACAGAAACACGCCTGTTTAGAAAAGCCTACATAGAACATCACAGAGCTAACGGAATACACATTTTACATTCCTCAATATTCATGTCAAGAAATTCAATTTATTATGTGGTTGAGCTGTAAAAGGAGAAAAAGGTGTTTCTCATAATATCTCATAATATTCTCCTTCTGAATGCTGACTGAACACCAATCAAGGTTTCAGCTGGGAACATCTACATTAAAATGATACTGTGGTATTACAACCAAGCACCAGGGGCATTTTTCCAGCCGGTTACGGTGAGGGATTCAGCTGGTGCCGTCAGGAGATGGAAATCAAATAATGAATTTTTACATCCCGACTCATTAAAATTTCTCAGACCAAGGACGTTTTTTTTTTTGTTTTTTTTTCCAGGAAACTGGTGTTGATTTTCTCTATTTTGGTGAGATAATAACAATAATAACAGTGAATTTTTACATACAAACTGAAAAATTTGTAGATTTTCCACTACAGAAAATCATGAAAACATGTCATCTTTGAAAGCAAAACAGTTACATTTTATTAGAGCTTTCAACCCCAATATAACCTACAATAGTTTATGTTTCAGCTACTCACATTTGAGAAGAGCTCAGTTGCTTACTTTAAAGCAATATATGTAATGCAAGCTGCTCTACTTTTGTATTTTAAACAAACCGCCCAGCGGACTTTAAACCTACGCATCCACTAGATCAGGTAAAATAAGCCACTACAGAATCACTGTTAGTTCCAGGAACAGAAGTATGTGGAAAAATAAAACAAAGCTCAGTGGAGCAGCATCACTGCCTTTAGCCAGCTCGGAAAAAGAAAAAAAAAACATAAAAACGAAGAGGGGAAATAAACACAAAAAACAGATCAATGTATCTGCATTCACACTCAGTCAAATGAGTCAGATCATTCAGGAAAAGATGGACAGACAAAGCCTGACTTGATATGAAACTCTGCTTATTTAAGTGGGTAAATGCAAACTGAGGAGATTTTAAAGTGGTTTTACAGTGTATACCTGCATATCACAGACTACACTGCAAACTACTGATCACTAGTGCTTTGCTTTATTGTGGGGAGCTGGAAAATAATCTTCTTGGAAAGAAAGCCAACTCCATATAACCAACTTCACATTCAAAGACAAACTCAAAAAAAAAAAATCTCAACCTGCAACTCACGATATTTGCTAGTAGAAAAAAAAAACAAGCCCAAAGTTGCTTATAATAAGAAGACATGGCAACATTGGAAGTGATGTACCTCCAGCGGGTGGCTGGGATGCGACTCAGTGAGGAGATTCGCAATCCTGGGGGAGAATAGAAATGCTGCTTCTCTACTTTGAAAGGATGAGATGGTTCATCAGATACAGACGGCTGCAGGATGGCTTCCTTCTGAGTTTCTCTTGTCTCATCTCATTGGAACCAGATCACAGAGAAGAACTAGAACTAGGGGACGACTGTGTACCCCGTAGGTGCTGCAGCATGTTTCCATCCAGGCAGGTTTCCCGTTTGGATGAATGGACAGATTATTGGTTCATTCAGCAGCCTGTCGCCCTAAAGACATGAGAGCTAATTTCTTTAAAAACTGAGACAACAGATGGTCGAACATTTTTTTCTGAGGGCCATGTATGAAGAGTAGCCTTTCCTCTGGATGCCAATGCAATTGAATTCTTATTATTTCACTTCATTTACAACATTAGCCTCTTGCCATCTCAGTTTGATGGTTTGTTTCTCTAATCTTCTCACTTTTACTTTTCTTCTATGCCGCTGCATTGCTTCCAAGTTTTGGTCGTTTTATTTTCTGCCTTCTGAACCCCTCCTTCACCCTTTTTCTTCCCCCCAAATTCCCTCCCAGATTTTCTCCAAGACAATAACCACCCTTTACAACACAGAGTCAGATCTCATGGTACAATGACTAATCCATGTGAAACTGCACCAATGCAACATTTTGATTTCCGCGACATCATTTCTAAAAGAGATAAATGCCCTCCCTTTTTCTGTGACTGTTCAGCAATCATGATCCCTGGGAGGTTGTCAATAAAATCCCTGAATGAATGATGCCTTAATGCATCTTGTTAGCAAAAGTGGTCATCTCTCATTGTCTTGTTTCAAGGTCTAGTAATCACATAATCATCATACAGTGCATCAGCAAACTATCTGCTCTTAGCCAGCGTACGTCTTGATTCACTACCTCATCAGAATTATTCGCTATCTTTGACAAACAAATCAATGTGTTTTATTTTACTCCACACTAATATCTGAGTGGTTTGTAAGAGCAAACAAAACAAAATGTAGGCAGTAGGTATGCTCAGTTATAGAATCTCAACTTTCCATGGACAGTGTGAGAATATGCACTGTACGCCTGAGTATGCGGGAGCCTTTAGAGATGCTCTGATCAAGTTGCTAGCAATCACTGTTTGGTCCTGGTCAAACTCAAATACTTGCAGATGTTTGTTTTTTCTGTTTCTGACTGACAGGTACATTGGTAAAGAAATGATCATGCAACTGTTTGATGCCAGGGTTTTCCCTTTGATAGTTTAATGGCTACAAATTGCTTCTTTTGGTGATCCAGCAACCAGTACAACTGAGCATGGGTGCAATTTGGAGGTGTGGGTGCTCCTCCAAACACAAATGCCATACCTGAGACAGCAGTAGGTATTGGGGTTCTTAGAGTATGGGCCCCTGTTAGACAATGCAAAAGCAGCAGCCACACTTAATGCCTATTTAGAGGAGTGATACTTGGTCAGCTTTACTTCAAACTCTTGTTCATGCAGATCCTCATTCAAGGTTGCAACAAAAATACCTCAAACTTCTCCTGTATGGTAAATACACCAACCCCAAGTCCCCGTCATGACCTTACGAAGATCATTATTATATTTCACTCTAAATATGTTCAGTAAGAACTCTTAAACTTCTTTGTGTTATATTTTTTTGTTACCTGGGACAACAGATAGCAGGTGTTTTTGCAGTTGAAATGACAAAAGTGCTGATCAGTAACACTAGAAGCTGATGAGGGTATTCTACTCTTTTCTTAAATGAGCAGCCTTTGAAAATCCCTTCTCACACATATTTTTGGGCTATAATTTTTCCGGGCTCATCCCCTCTAGGGACAGATTTATAATTGTTGCTACTTATCCAGCTTACCATGAAAGTGTTTCCTCCCAGCATTAATTCATCTGCAGGCATGCTAAAACTCTTAGTCATCCCATTTTGGTTGGAATGAAGGTTATTTGAAGCTCGAATAGAAAAATCCTAAACATTTTTTCCATTCTTTTTTTTTTTTACTGCTGCTGGAAAACACATAGAACATGCTTGAATTCTAATGTGTTTTCAAGGTTAGAAAAGTGTTTGAATTATGAATAAAGCACATAAACTTCTTGAATCTGTAAGTGTTGCCTTTTAAAATAAGTTTGCTTTTCAGATGAAGAAAAGATTGTTTCGCTTCTTTAAAAGAGATGAGTCTGCAGTTGCTTTGAATCTGACTTTCTTTATCTATATTTGTATATGTTTTATTTAAAAATGGGCTGCAGAGTGTGAAAGATTGGCTTTTTTTTAAAGATTGGTGAATATATAGGTGATGCCAGAATGTTTATTGATAACATTCTGGCCTTATACTTTAAACTTTAAATGTGATCTATTATTCAAAATCTACATTTTTAGATCTACATACTTCCATTTCGGTTTCCACAGTAAAAAAAAAAAAAAAAAAAATCAATAAGTCAATGTGTTTTGGGGTCTGGAAAAGGTCTGGAGTGTAACAACATAAATCAGCAGGCAATATGCTGTCACCTAGCAACCCCCATGAAGCCCAGCCCAACACTTAACAACCCAAGCAGAGCTCCAGAACATTTGGACAACTTGTTTTACTGCTGTATACTATGTACAGTGGCTGCTGGAAAAAACACATTTTGTTGTTCGACTTGCCATCCAGAAACCACCTGCTGCAGTCTTGTTGTCATGATTCGAGGTGATGTGTGGAGGTGAGGGAGACGCCGGGCAGCCCAGGTTGTCATGATTAGAAAATGAACTTTTAATTATAAGTCCAGGACACACTGAACACGGACCACAGGGAGCTCGGACGAGGACAACACATAGACGAATTTTGACCAGGACCCGACAAGAGACAAAGACAACAGGTGGGCTTAAATATACAGGGAGGTAATCGAAGAATGAGACACACCTGGGAAGCAATCACCGGGAGAGACAGGACATCACAGAGAATCACAGAAACAGAAACCAATCACACACACGGAAAAACTCAAATTAACACAAAAACACCCCAAATCCCAACACTTGTTGGTTGTGCAGGAAGTGCTACTAATTGTTTTCCAAAGATATACAGTTGTACAACCAATGAGGACAAAGATTACATACCTTTAATTTGGAAACTATCTACTGGCAAATCCACTTTAAAGCAGAGTAAATGATCTGAATTCAGTTAAGTAGTAAGAATCTTGGTTTTGGTCTTATTTCTTTGTAATCTTAAAGCTTGGTTTCACTCTGAAATGTGCTAATTGGTTTAGGACCAGGTGCCATTTATTCCCCAGAAAGCCATGTTCCTTCACAGGACATTACACCAGCTGTATTTATGATGTAGCCTCTCAGGAATCTATGTGAGCCATCAGGCATTACAGATTCCTTTTGGCCTCCACCTCCCCTTGTGTATTTATGCAATGTGACTCATGGTTTAATCTATTTGCTCCACTTACAGTATGCAATCAAAAGCCCATCAGCCGCCTCGTTTCTCTCCAAAGCCAGGTTTCCCAACCTTCATGTGAACCTTTTGTGTTTGTTCTTCTCTGCGAGACAAATCAAGTTGTCAGAAATTTCTGCACCGCTAATGTAGGCTGTCAGGATCACTCATGTAGGAGGGGGATAAAACCCCAAACGGAGAGGAAGGGCTTTCCAGAGACTCAAATTTGGTTTGGAAATGGCTTTAAAGACACAAACAGTTGAGGAAAATCTGTCATCATCTGTGAGCAGTCAGTGTGAAATCCTTCCTGTTTTTACTTCACGTTCATTTCATGTTTGCTTTAAATATTCATGTCAAGCCTGATTTAGCTGATTGCTCTTTGATATTTCACTGCAGGCATGGATTTAGTTTTACCGGTGCTGCATGTGTCTACCTTGCATTGGTATCTGAAACATCCTGATTTAATTGTTTTGTTTTGTTTTGTTTTTTTCTCCTGGTTGTCACATTTTGCTTTAAAACTCGTTTAGAGAAATATTTAAAGAGGATCAAAGGTTCTAAGTTTTGGTCCTTAAAAGTTTTCACTTAAGAAAAAGTTAACATAGCTCAAGGTTAAGTAGTATTTTATTAAACTCAGTTTTTCATAGTGCTGCAAACAAAAAATTCAATTAGAGACATTTGTTTTATTTGTCAAAATTTTTTCAAACCATACTTTCAATTGAAGTTTTGTGATCTAATCTTGTACTGCAATGTAATGTAAGAAACACATTTTAATTTATTTTAAAATTAAAATTAAATATTCATTCACTTTCTTGACCTTGACATATACTTCATATTGAGGACTTACCTGAAAGCTTTACCAAATGCAAAACAATAACAAGACAATAATGTTAAATTAATCAAACTTCTTGACAAAAATATGTCCAATTTTAAATAACATATATAGTTCTTATCTTTCTACTGTAAATTTTTTTGATTTTAATTATAAGATTCTGGACATTTGAGTGACATAGATTTACCTAGTTCAAGTCTTTGTGTTCTGCAAATCTAGCAACCACACAACTTAAATTGGCTCCCTGTTCAGCAAAGGGATATTTCACAGTTTTTCTGAATCTGATCAAGCACAAGTCCTGTCTAATCTATACCATCAATAAATCAGCATTATTCTGTATTAAAAACATCTGTTGTATATTGCTGTTTATTCCCAGATTCTTGCGTAGCACATATCTTAACAATTCAAAAGAAAATGCAGTTTGGGATGCTTAAATACCTGGTAAGAATGCTACTAGCTTTTTCAAAGCAGCCAATCCTGGACCGCCATTTATTTTGTCGGAGCTGATTGGCTGTATCCCCAAGAAATAAGATTTTAGATGTTAGCCTCTGTGGTAGCTCTAATACATGTTCCACTGTGCTTATTAAGGTGTATTAACTTATATGTGGCGTTCTAACTATTAAAACTGGTAATTATAGTTGCTTTTAGACAAGGTTTCAAGTATTTCAGCCATTTGCGGGCAGCTAAATCCCATGAATTCAAAACTCAAAATAGTCATAAATGAGCATGAAGTTGCATTGAGGTTTTTAGTAAATCTGATCTGGTTCAGCAAAACCTTAATAATCTTAGTGCGATAAAATCCGGACAGCTTTACCGGCACAATCATTTCACTCCGGCTCTCGGTTACAGCAGATCATGTCAGACTGTAAGGGTGCGCGTTCAGAAACGGACGCTCGTCTCTGTTTGATGTCACTGTGAGTTATTTACTTGCAGCTGATGTGTGTGCAGAGCTCGCGGCTCTTCTCCTCCGAGATGAACCCACATCCAGCAGCAGCTATTCTGCTGGTTACGGGTCCTGCACAACTTCAAAGCACAGCCGTTGACCTCTTTTTTTTCCCTCCCTCTCTCCTTTCACTCTTCCTCTGCTTCCTTTAGGTGGCTTCTTGCTGTTAGATATTTAAAGACATCAAGTGCATGTGAAGCTCTGACAATTAGCGAGGACGGTTGCCGGGTAATTAGCGGAAAGGAAGTCAACTCCACAGTCCTTCCTTTCCATGCCTCCCCAGAGAGATCCCCCCCCACTCCAAAACAATCCTTACAACAACACACATCTACACACACATCTACTGAGCAGAGAAACCAGATTATTTACGGAGATTTCAACGGATGTTTTCTTACAGAATGCTTGTAATGTAATGTTTGTTGCTGCTGTTGCTAATTGGACGGCATAAGCTGTGAGAAGAGGCAGTGGATGTATGTAGAAACGCTAAGAAATCAAGATGTATTGTTTAGGGGGAAAATGAAGATGCAGAATAAGGTTATTACAAGGAACGGGACGACAAGAAAAAAACAAATACAAAGGAAAAAAAGAAATTACAGGAGTGGAAAACTACAAGGAGCTAATATGGGAAACAGAATATAATTTTTTATTATGCATCCATATAACATATCAGAACATGTAACATAGTTTTTAAATTACTGTGAGTTAATTAGATCTATGATATTCTCTTCATATCAGCTTTATGATAACATCAGGAGGGGAAGCTGTGAAAGAAAACAGCATTTTAATCTAATTAGCAGGTTGACTGAAATGAAAGGGGAGCAGATGAGATTCAGCTGTTAAATTCTTTCATCGATGAAGGAAAAGCAGTCTTCACTTCACTTTCTATCTGTTAACCGCAAATGCAAAACTTTCTCAACAGCAGAGAAGTATTTAGAAGGTCCCAGAACAAGAGCCTAAACAAGCTCGATAATTTCCGTTTGCATGAGTGTTTCTCTCTTTCTACCAAAGACGGGATGACAAATGTTTCAGTTTGGTGCTTTGGTCTCAACTAGCCACTGTTTTGAAGACAACTTCTTTTTAAAGAGACTTCATAATACACTTTATTTGTTGTTTTGGGTGTTCTGTTTATTTATTTTTTTATTTTAAAATGTCTTCCAGTTCCAGCATTACATGTTTGTTAGGTAAATTAGAACTTATTAATCTTTGAGAGGGTGTACTTGCATTATTAGGGCATAACGATTAAATTGAAAATGATCTCAAACCAACATTATTGTTTATTGCAATACCTTCTGCCAATTTCCTCCAGTAAAATGTATTATGACAGGCACAAGTTGAAGCTTATACCATTTATGGCATTTAAAAAAATATATATAACCAGAAAATAGTTATGGTAGGAGACCTGTGATGCTGTGGTCCTATTTTTCATCCATAGACTACGGGTATTATTATTACCCTGCATGGAATCCAACTAAACTGATTGAAATATCAGGACATTTTAAATGAAATACCAAACTCAAACTAGATCTAAAATCTTGTTAACAGCTAAGGTTGCTCAAACACAATTGAAACATTATTTGTCAGTTTCATGTTGTTTACTGCAGACTGTAATCTGGAAATCTTTATGAGGTACGCAATATCTATCAATAACGTCATCCTGCATTTTCTATGACAAAAAAATAGAGGACAGAATTTTGTAATTAAATTGTAAGCATGAGAATGAGCCTGATTTCCTCCTGCAAACACTTCCTTAATTAACCACTTGCACATGAAATCACTGTTTGCTCCCCAACGTGTTTGATTACTGCAGAAAAGACGAGGCTCAGTTTCCCAAACTGCCAGTCAGTGTCAGTTTAAGCAGAGAAACAGAAGCGTTTTATTTGAAATGAAAACCACTGAAAGTAAAAGGAAGAGGATTCACACATGAGAACTGCTGCATCTGGGAAAGGTTTTGTGTCATTTTAAATGATAACTTACCTCCATCTTCATTCCAGCTTCCTCGGACTAATGCCTACACGATCTGTCTCTCCCTCTAAATCCCATCTTTTATGCCTCAAAGTCGATTTGTTCCCAAAACGTTTGTGTCCTGAGGCTGAAGGGGAACAGAGGAAGCTGTCAGAGGACTAAAATACGGCTGATTTGTTCAGGGTGGCATCTCGCTGAAGGACGTATCAGCCCGTCCTCTGGCTCTGAATCAGCTTTCAGGTGACGTCCTTTCAGATCTAATGCAGTTATGATCCTCTTGTGTGTGGCAGTGGGCTCGTTTTAGCCTGAGTAATTTATAAGTGCTCTGTGAGGTGAAGGGGGAGTCAAACAGAGAAACATCTCACATACATCAGAGTTGCCATTTGTCCTTTTGCTCATCTTCTTTCCCCAACCTCAGCCTTCTTTTACCAAGCTGGCTGGAGCTTTTCTGGGGAACAACCCAAATTGGTTTCCAATAATTTCATAAATACAGTAAAACAACCAATGCAGTACATTGGTTTTTCTAATCTCAAGATTTCATCAGACAAGTTTCCAGATTTGTGTCTAGCAGGATTTGAGAAGACAAAGAAATGTTTTTTTTCTGTTCAAATGATTTTTATTTCATATTTATGAATGACTTCATACACTCTGCAAAGTTTGAAAATGGAAAGTGTAAAATGTGGACAGATGGACAATATCCTGGTGGGTAGGATGGATGAAAGGAGGACAGAAGAGTGGATGGACAGACAAATGGTTAGAGGGAAGGATGATGGATGATGGGTGGAAGGACAAAAAGGTGATGGATTGATGGGTAGACGAATGAAAGGATGGACAGATGAATGGACAAAGGGATGCCAGATGGATGGAAAGACATTGAATGGATTAAAGGATAAATGGATGGATGGATGGATAAATGCAGTGGATAGATGGATGGATGGACTAAAGGGTAAGGATGGAAGGGCAGATGGAAAGGCAATATGTAGTTTTACCACTAGGTGCCACCATATTTAAATGCCTGTGCATTTAAACCAACCAAACGCCCCTCAAAGTCCCATTATGAATGAAAGCTGAAGGCATCTGATTGATGCTGAGGTTCCTCCATCTATGTATTGTTATATTGTTATTATTATTACTACAGAGTCCTTGCTCATATTCTGCCTCATTACCCACCAGAAGCATCAAACCTCGGCTCGCCCTTCCAGGCTCAAACGCTCTTATTTGATTTTTACCTAGTTTGAGTTTTAACTTTCTACAATCATGCAGCTCGCAGGTAGAAAAGAAAACACGGCACATCAAGTCTTCTTTGTAGCCGGTTCATCAAAAGGCCTTGGGTGTTTCTGAACAAAGTAGTAAACACATGCAGAGCTCCTCCTCAGAAACATTCTCAGTAGCATCGATGGTTTTATTCATTATTTTGAGCTTTAATGATGTGGGTGGAGAGATTTTATGTTCCAGAACTCGTCTTCATATTATTTTCCACTTCCTTTTGTTCAATCACAATAAACAGTTTCTTTTCTTTGCTTCTTACATTTGTGTCTGCTGCATTAAGGCCCCAAAAGAACACGTTTGGAAATGCAGAAATTGTTCTTTTCTTGCAACAGAATTAACATCGAGCTCCGAGAGAGAATTTAAATTGACTTAAAATAGAACCAGCATGTTCAAGAAACTGGTGAAAAACAAGAATCCGAGCCAAAACTTTATAACTCCAGAGTATTTATATGAAATTGCTCCAGTAAGATTAAAATAAAAGAGGAAAGCACTTTAAATCAAAGCAAAGATGCTCTTAATTCTGATTCACAGCAGGAAGGTCACATCTTCTCAAAGGCATGAATGTCATTAATTTTTGCCTTTTAACCATTTATTTGAACTTTTCTTTTAACAGAGTGATTACACAAAATAAATCCTCAAGCTTAAATTATAATGGATTTTTCTTTAATCTGCTCATGGTTACAATTATACATATAGTCTGAGATACACCCATACATCTGCTCTAATACTTGCTTAAATATTCCTCTTTGAGCTACACTTTGGTCACTCATGTTTTATCGCCATGAAAAAAGCTTCTGAGCATGACCAGACCAAGACCAAGACCAGACCTTCCAAGATCAAGTTCAAGACCAGACCTACCAAGGCCAACACCATGACCGGACCCTCCAAGAAACTCAAAGACCAGGAAAAACAGCACTACAGTTCGTCTGTCCCAAACTGCTACCTTCATGGTGAACAGCCAACTCATCGATCTTTTGTTTGAAAGCCCCACCTTTAACTCCTAAACATTCATTGTGGCCAAGCAGCTCAATCTTTAGGGAGTTCTTGCAGTTCATGGATTCATGGAGATGTTCTAGCAGTTTCTAGTCCAGGCAGACAATAACCAATTCTTCCAGACCTTGGCAAACTAGTGACCCATCTGATTAATTTGGGCTTTTGCACAATCCTTTACACCAATTATCTTGGAATCTCCATCTGACTAGAAATTGATCCAAAATACTATGCTGTCACAGAACTTCACCAAAGTTATTAGACCTTTACCAATGTATTGAGTATTCATGTAGGTGAATAAAAGAATGTTTCATGGATTTTATTTAATTTTGCCACTGAGAAGTGAAACTGTTCCAATATAAGTCATTAAAGCAAAATTATTCCGACATATTTGCCCATCACGATTAGATGTTACAGATCTCATTCACAGGCGCCTGGCTCAGGGTGCACAAGATGTTGCTCTTTTACGTTAAACGGTAAATGGAACATGAGTGAATATATGGTTGATTTTTGAAAAAAAAAATAAAGGTGAAATGTGGTTCTGTTTCAGCAAAGAAGTTGACATGTCCTCATATTCTTTTAAAACTGTAAAGGAATCTTATGGAAAACAAAACCTGAAAATGCAACCTCTCAGAAACTAAAGTTTTCTTTCACGTACATGGATCAGTATATTCATCTGCTGAAATGAATCACCAATTAAAGATCATATGATTTGGAGTCAGTAGAAGGATTTTTTCTTTAACTCCTACTTAGTAAATTATACGTTCACACAACAAGCAGATGCGACCAAATCAGACTTTTTCATGGTAGTCTAAACAGTCTAATTCTAGTCTTTTCACCCCTTAAAAAAATCTGATTTGTGTCACTTCCATATCTGGTAGTAAATCAGAAATGCATCTGAGAGTTTTCAAAGCTTCTGAAGTCTGAACGTTTATGATGCATCAAACCATCCAGACAAACTTCTCTACAGAGAGGCTATGGAATCAATGTGTCACAAGAAACCTTTTCTATTAGTTTTGTTTTCTTTTGTCTTAGCTTCCTTCATTTTCTTATGATCTTGTGACAAGACTCTCAGCTCCCATTGCTCAGCAACTTTAAAACTGATCCATAGATGGCGCCGTTCATTCTTACTGTCTACACTCTTCTTCTGCACATGTGGGTCACTTTGGGTTCATAAGCCATTCCCCCAGATGTCATACATTTAATTAGCAGCAAGAACAGCCACGCTTAATGTGTTCTGTTCTAATGCTAGACTGTTCTGCTTTCATGTGTAAAAATTGCATTGTGTTTGCAACCTAAAATCCAAATAAAAGTAAAATCTGATCTACGTAAACCAAAACCAGCATAGACTGGCCAGAACTAAAGACTCTCTTCGCCAAAAACAAGCACATCTTATGGAAAACAAAACCTGACAATGCAACTCTGTTTACCTCTGAGAATCGATAATAAAAAGAGAGGAACTGAGTAAAAGTTAATAGTGACTATGAACCACACAGATGGCATATTTAGAGATATCTTAAAGCCTTTAAACCAAAACAATGAAAAAAGACACAGCTGGGAAGTGTTTTTTTATAGCAAAGACAGAAACAATGTGCTGTAGTTTCATAAAAATGTCGTAAAACAAGTGGTTGAGCAATCTGAATCGATTTTTCTGAGATCACTAGACAGTTAAAAACACATTTCAGTCCAGATTTTAAGATCAATTTAGAAGACATAAAAAAAAAGCAAGACTGACTGGCCACAAACAAAAAACAGCAAACTCACAAAAAATTACATTGGTCAAGAAAAATCTTGCCTGATAGACAGGGGTAAACAAATACAGTGCATTTTATTTGTATTCCGTCCCATTTATTAGTTTTAGTCCCATTTACTAACCAAATTTTACGATCTCATCCCAGTCTTTTTTCTCCTTTGTACCCATCTAATTTCCAGTAGGTTCCATATTTTTGGTGTTTTAGTGCATTAAGACAGTTGAGTATCCTAAATATGCTTAAATCTCTTGAATAATTCATTTACCTTGTGTGTTTTTTTTTCTGTTTAACATTATATTTACATTAATTGTTCCGGTCCCAGTGTAGTCCAGTTGAATCGAGCCTGATTTAGATGCGTCAGTCAGGCTGTTCCTGATACCAATTACCAGTTTTCCGTAAAGTCTGTTACTGATTCAAATATTATCTCATTTTGTTACACTTTAGGAATATAATACAATACAGAGAAAAAGTGCTTGGTGTCTTAATGTAGTGGTTTTGAATGGGACATAAAAGACAATTACAAGATTATCCCTGTTTGTAAATCAAAACATAATGTCCTTAATTGTAACCTGAATTTAATTAAACCCAAAGAAAGTTCAAAAGTACACCATATTGAGTGTTTATACATCAAAAAACATTCGTAATTCTCAGTGTTGAAGCATTTAAAACATCTGATTTTTTAGTATTTTACCTGCTAATCAATTATTTGCAAATTCTCGTCTCTATCGCTCGTATCTCTACAGATACCTGCCAATCATCCAATAAACGCAAAGTTTGATCATTTTTTTCTTTCAAATGCTGCAAAACAAAACAGAGAACGATCAATCCAGCGCATTAGTAAACACATGTCACTAATTTACAAGAAAAAATATTTTCTGAAATCTGATATCTGTCCACTGGAAAGGACAAACTATTTCATAGACAAAATTTTTCCAAGAAACATCTTCTAAAAATAACAAGACAATAAAATTTGTCTTTTAAGGTGAAGTCCAGAAACTTGCAACCAGCCATTAATTTCTAAGGAAAAAAAATAGGTACTTTTAAACCAGCGATAGCTAACTATCCTGGAACTAATGAAGCTGAGATTACTCACTAGCAATTTTAACAGCAAACTGAAAGAAATAAAAGAAGATGGGTTTTCTAAAGGTAAATCTTTTTCCAGCAAAGCACAAACTGAAAACCAGTAAAATGGTAGATTTTTCACAAGAAATCCAGCACCAATGCAAAAGACAAATTTAAGCACAATGACAAAATGACAAAAATGCATTAACTGCAAAATCTCTTACTTGCTATGGACGTTCAGTTTCGATAACAACACATATATTAGACTTTATTTTAAAAGAAACATTGGAACTAATAAACCAAAGATGACTCAAATGTAGATCTATTGACCCATCTCAAAAGATTTGAAATAAAATTAAAGGAAGACTAATAAACAAAATCTGGGAAGTTTTCTGAAGGAAAATAACCAATGAAGCAAAAATTACTCACCAACACAGAAAAAGTGGATTTTTCTAGATAAATCTAGACACCTAAGAAAGAGCTAAACATACAGGTAGACTAGACATGATATGACCAATCCATGCCTAAATTGTAAGGAAAACAAAAAATACCAAGAAAAACTCAGTCTTGCAGAAAAGTTCTCACCTATACACCAGAAATGTTACAAAAAACACAAAAAAAGAGACTCATCAAGGAACATCGAGCAACCCTGAAACAATATACACCTGCAAATCCAACAAGCAAATTAAGGGGAAAAAAAACAACTGAACAGGAAAAATTCATCTGTAAATAACTTCAATACTAGATATAGAAGAATTTGAGAATCAACCAGAAATAATTGCACTAAAAATCACAGTGTTAGTACTGCTTCCTGTTGCACTCAGAATAGTAGGTAGAGATCATGACAAAACTCAAATCCACTTAACAACCGCCGCCACTGCCTTCACATCTGCAGTGGTGTTCCTCTCCGCTCTGCAGCCGAGCAGAAGCACTCTGCGAGCGCTGCCGCCGCCGTAGACGCTGGGTGATGCATAGTAAACAGGACTGAGCGGCGGCACTAATGACTAATCAGATGGAGCTGGAGCTCGTCCAGAGCTGAGAAACTAGTCCAGCAAAACCAAATCTGGTGAAGTGGACAAGACGAAGACAAGACGCTTTGAAGAAGCAACAGAGGAAGTCAAAGCCTTACCTATTGGTCGGATCCAAGCGATCAAAGTTAGAAAACCATGAGAAAGCAACTCCAAGGTTCCAACAGATTTCTTCCAAGATAATCTCAATCTGATTCAGAGGCTCAAGTCCTGCAGAACAGCACGCATTCGGCTCATTTCCTTCAGCATCACAGGTGCCTCTGACATGCTTCTGCTTTCCTTCAGGGGACCGGGCCGCCTCAGACTGCAACGATGCCGGGGCAGCGAGCCCGATGACAGTTCCAGAAGTGATATTCCTGATCCTGCAGGGTTCTGAGCATCCTTTGAGGTGGGACGATGAAAAAGGCGAAGCGGAAGATCCAGTACACCACAACTGCAAAGCTCTCTGTCGCTTAAATCCACCTAATATGAGCTGGAGCTTGGCTGGAGGCAGGCAGAGGGAAAGAGGTGCTGTTGCATCAACATCTCTCAGACTAGTTTTCCCTTCTTCAGGAGAGGAAAGAAGGGAATCAGTGCCAACATCATCTCCTCCACTCCCAGAGCTCAAGTCTGCACAGGACCGAGTGTGACAAGACGGAGAGAGGAGAGTGTGTGAGCATGCATGCGTGTGTGTGTGTGAGTACGGAGAGCGGAGAGGCAGGAAACAGGCTGCGAGCGCAAGTGGAGTCACAGAGCGGTGTGAGGGGAGAGGATGCTAAGAGGAGGAGGAAGGTTATGGGGAGAGAGAGAGTGAGAGCATGCACTGTCAGAGACTACATAAACAGCAGCGAGGAGGTGGAGTTTTCCTTTCAGTGAAGAAGGTGGAGGGTGGGGGTAGAGGACCACAATTTGAAGCCTCAAAGAGAAACGGACAGATGCACATTTATGAGCGAGAGGCAGGATGGGGGGAGCGAAACCAGGAGCAAGACAGGAGAGAATAAGAGACGGAGCCAAAATAGAAAAACCATGAACACCTCAAGATTCAAGCGCTTGTTGAACCACCTTCAGTGGTTGTAACGCTCAAGAGTAGCTACAGTGTTGGAGCAGTTTTGCCCCACTCTGTTTTCCAGCATTGTCTCACTAATGTTTGGATCTCACCACTGTATTTACATCTGGTTAAAGTGCAAAACCTTCAGTCTTTTGTCAGAGCAATTCAGTTTACTTATATGGAGCTATTTCACAACAAATGTTATGAAATGGCTGCCAAGGCGCTTTACCAAAAAAGTCATTTCAATTCAGTCACATATATTCCAATGACCCTGGTTATCGAACAGAGCACAGAGCATCAATTCATTGTTCAAATTGAAACAGTTTTCCATCTAAAGAAGTCCAGCAGAGAGCATCAGGTCAGTAGCTGCATTTCCATTACAAATGTGTGCAAATCTTTGCCTACATGCCTGCTAATGTTGAAAAAATACAGTTTTTAATGGAAATTGCAGCATTTTCATTAAATAATAAGTTAAATTAAACATGAAGAAGTTTTGTCACGCAAGTCATTAAAAATTATGGCAGTGATGGATGTAAACGTTACATGAGACATATCTCATATTTGGGAGCGGCTACAATATAGAAGAACTACGGATTCAACATATTTGAATGACACACAGCTTTTTATGAACTGTGCAAAGCTGTGTGAGCTCTGTTGGAGCCAGCTGCAGATGGTCCGAAAAACACAAAACAAACCATCATCCTCCTACATCCTGTCACCGTCTTTGTCGTTTTAACATCCAGGAGGATGTTCCAACTGGTGAAAACACTTTTATCGACTCGTCTGATCCGATGAAAGTGTTTCCACTGCAGTTGTGTGAAATATATCCATCTGCCAAAAAAAAACCCACCTCATCCTAACGGAAAATCTTTTGATTGAAAAACATTTTTGCAAAATTGGTGTGTTTTCATTAAACAAATTTATTTTCAAAATAAATCGCACCATCATTGTAACATCAAACCCCGAAACTGCTACTCAAAGCTAGATATTCTAGCTTTGAGTAGCTAGAATATCTAAATGTACGTTCTAGCTACTCAGAGGAACAACACTGGTAGGTTGACTTCAGTCCTTTAAGAACAACACAGAGCCATCAAGTCCCCAAGTCTTCATGCCAGGAATGTAAACGTTGATTCCGATACTCTAAAGATTTACACAAATGCAATCATCGTAAAGCACTGGCACACTGTTTCAGACTTTAACAGACATGATATATAGTCATTGGTCTTTCAGGGATCATTTAAGAATAATTTTGATCTATGGCTAAACTTTCTGAAGACACTGAGCACTCTATGATATAGAGCTTCGTATAACACTGCATATCTATGTTTTGATCTCATGTTTTCTGAATTAAGACTTTTTCAAACTTTATAAGACTTTTTCAAATGTTGACTTTTGCAAAGTCAACATTGAAAGATATTTGTTATTTAAAAGGTTTTGATTATATTTCTTATTAATTGATTGATGACTAGCTGTGAAAACTTGCATCAAAGGCTGGTTCGGTGTATCCTTCTAATGCTACTTACTCTCAACATTCACTGAGGGTCGAACAGGAGGTTTTTGTTCTTGTAACAGTGGCAGAAAATCTGGGAGATAGAGCAGTATATAGGAGCATGGTTTTAGAAATAAGTACAGAGAACTCCTGGTATTCATGGAGGTTAGGGACCACATATGGCCATGAATAGTTAAGTCCACATATGCTCGAGACCCCCATAAAAACACTTTTATCCTATTTTATAAGTTCATTATACCAAATATACCTTAGTATGCTTGAATACGCAAAGTGGAAACCAAAACGTCTTCCTCATTTTTGGTCTTGGAGGTTCAGCCAATCAGTGACAAGAAAAGTGAATGCAGTTCCAAGATTGGTTGCTTTGTAATCTCTTGTCAAAAGCAAGCCAAGAAGCATTGCGCTCAGTTATTCCAGCTGCAATTGCTTTATTTTAAATGTGCGCTAAAAAGGCGGCTTCTTTGTGAATAACTTCCATTCCAAGGAAAAATCTGTAAATACATGAATACATATACTGAATGGCAAACAAGTGGTGTTCCTCTAACACAGTGGTGCTCAAGTCCTACAACTGTTAGAAGCATCCTTACTCCAACAGATCAGGATCCGCTCTAAACAGGCCTGGTAACGAGCCATTCATTTGATTCAGGTGTGTAGGAGCCAGGATGCATCTGAAAGTTGCAGGATGGTAGTTCTTGAGGACTGGACTTGAGCACCTCTGATCTAAAACATATAAAAAGTTAAAATCTCAAAGCATTTGTTTTGTTAGCCTTTTATTTACGTAGGCATTTTTTTTGTCTGCTGTTGTAAAAAGTGTAAAAAGTATTTGATTAATCAATTTAAAGGATTAAATAAATCTGTGCAAGAGTTCAAGCTCCATTTTTACTAAATTGTGTTTAGTAGTGACGCAGTTGCTAGGTGACAGGACGTAGAGCGACATAAGGAGAAGAAAAAGCTGAAGGATTCTGTCAAATTTCTACTCTTTCGGACACTGACCATCATTTTTATTTGAAGTCAGACGTAACTAAGAGAAAAAGTTAAGATTAAATTTTATTCAGTATGCATTCATTGCTGTATCTTTTCCTTAATCTGTATGACTGAAGTTGCTTGCTTGCTAACTCCACTATACTGGAGTAAAAAATCTGAGCTTTTAGTAAACTTTTAAATACACATATCAACTATATGGACTATTACACACAGACAAACACTTGCTTCAAGAGCAAAACTGTGCAGAACGCCACGCACACACACGTAATGTGAACCTACACATACCTAATTTGCTGAGAGAGCTTTAGCACAAGTGCAATCAATACTTGTTATGAAAATAATATTGGCCTGTTTTTAAAGTGATGGAAAGTGAAGAGAAAGAGTATAAATTCCTCTATTTGCAGAGACACATTCATCAAGATCATTTTGCCTCCTGTGCTGGAGTGGAGCATGCAGCATATCTGAGCAGCACATGCAATTATAAAGACATGCTTCTGTAAGCAGCCGTCGATATTAACAGATGGACTCGCAGCCCGCTGCTGAATATCCAGTATGGATCTGCCACAGAAGCCTCGGAGCTTGCCAGGACACAGTTTATGGTCACAGGAAGGAGATAATTACTGGTGACCTTTGCTAATTACTAACTAATGAACTTGTTTGTCCCTATATTTGAGGTACAGTAATGTCTTTTTTAAAAATCACCTTTCCTCTTTGGCTACAGAAAGCTAGAGCAAAGGCTCGTAATATAGCTTTTATTTGTCAGTTTCTCCAAGGTTAATCATAAAGTATTCACTGAACAAAATTAGAAGTTGTGCAGCCTCTTTTGTGACCAGTTCTTTTTACAGTTTCTTTTTATTCTTTTTACAGTTTATCAGTACACTACAAAAACACGATCTTACCAAGTGTTTTTGTCTAGATTTTTGTTCAAATATATTACTACACCTCAAGACAAAACTAACTTACATGTAACTTTTCAGCAAGCTAGAGGAGCTTGTTTTAAGAAAATGTCTTTAACATTGATTTAATAAAAAGTACTAGTTCCACTGGCAAATTATTTCACTTACAGGAATAAATTTTTCTCATGTAAAGTGAAGCAATATGCCAGTGGAAATAGTATTTAAAAAAAAAAAAAAAAAAAAAAATATTAAGGACATATTTTCTTAAAACAAGCTCCTTCGTATTGCTAAAATAATAAACAGTGATGAAATAATTGGTCACAAAAAAGGCAGTATCACTTCTAAGATTTTGTGCTTTTATAACATACTTGACACATATTGTGTGTCACACCTGATAGCTCCCAATTGAACCAAACCTACTGGACTGAGACTGCAACATTTGCTACATTTTCAGCTGGTGTGGTTTGCTTTAGCACTTCATCATGTCAAACGACCTCCCCTAACCCCCTCACTTGTTGGCACAGCACCAAAAACACTGAAGGAAAAGACAAATACTACTGAAGACAACTTCCTTCTTTATAAACAAAAATGGAGAGGTGCTAGCTGTTGTAGGATTTCTTTGTCTAAGACCACTTAGACTCCCTGGTTTGTTTTGATTGTATTTACCCAGAATGCCCTGAGCTGTAATCCACTTCTGATTTTGGAGCAATTGAACTGCACCAAAGTTCACTTCAAAGGAAGTTCACTTCCAATGAAGTGAAATAAAATTCACTTCAACTGCCAAAAACATGAGTCCTAGATTTTTAGCAGTCTAGAGTTGCTTTTTTAGTTTGCACTAGTGTTCAATTGTGCATCCACACCTCCACAAACGAATCAGACTTTCTAGGCAAAGGAGCAAGATTGCAATTAAAGCTGACTAAACAGGGCTGGTGTGAATGAAGTTTAAACAAGAAGCAACAGTTTAATGTCTTTTTGAGGTCATCAGGGGCTGGAAAGTGGCTGTTAAAATGCTCATGGACTTATAACAAATCTCAGTATTTAGCTGCAGTTTTACTGAAACCATCTGGTACTTAAATGAGCTCTGCGATGGTTGCCTTTCAAGAGCTTCCTCCAATAAAAGGACCAAATACTTTCAATAACCTGATGTAATCATATAATGCAACCTTATAACTGAATGTAGTTGCAACATGATTATCCGTTTCTTGTAAAAACAAATGAATACCGACTTTTCCAACTCATATTGTTTAGCCATTTAGAGTGGAATTAAAGCTTTTGAGGCAGCAGAGAGGAAGCAGCAGTCAAATGCAACACACACCAATGTAAAACCAAAGACAGTCAAAGTGTAAATTAGGCTGCTAATCGCCACAGTTTAGCATTTTTACATTTGGCAGACACACACAGGATTCTTCCTAATTGGAATTTTATGTTTCACTGACTTAATGAAACAAACTAATGGCTCAAAATCAGGCAGAGGATCATAATTCATGTACACAAAGCCAAATGAGTTTGAAATGATTTTTTGTTTTTTTTGACAAATCATTTTTATAAGACATCAGTAGCACATAACTTTATATTTCAAAAACTCCAAAATGTCCGCTCTATCCCAGGGATAGTTTTGATTGTAGTTGCATGACATATCTTTTTCTGATTTTTGTCCTTTAAAGCGACTTAAAAAGCCATAAATTAGTGGAAATGTTGAATTTGGATGTCCAGTTTATAATAAATAAAGGTGAAAATAAGAAAAAAACTTATCTTTATTTTATCTATCAATTTTGCCTTTGTTGTTTATTACTAGGTTGAGAATATAAATTTTTTAGTACAATTTTCAGGCTGATATACCATCTGTTGCTTACCAGTCCAGAAATATTTAAAACAAAAATCAACATAAAGTCCATCTGACGGAGTTGACAGTGCATGATGGAGTTGACACAGAACTGAAGGTGGTGGCAAAGTAGTGAGTAAAAAGAAAAACTTTATACATGTTTAAGTTCAAGTATCTCGGGATCTTGTTGATGGATGGGGGAAGAAGGGAGCGGGACATCGACAGGCTGATTGGCGCAGCGTCTGCCTTGAAGCGGGCGCTGTACTGGTCCATCGTGGTGAAGAGAGAGCTGAGCCAAAAAGCGAAGCTCTCGATTTACAGGTCCATCTACGTTCCTACCCTCATCTATGGTCATGAGCTTTGGGTCATGACCGAAAGAACGAGATCACGGATACTGTTGGAAATTTTAAGGTTTTATCATTTTGTTTACTTTATCATTTACTTTATCTTTCATTTCTTTTATCTTTTATGTTATCTTTTATGCTTGTATGATCAAGAATGGTCAAACTATAACTGCTGTGCACAGGGCATATACTGTAAGCAGTTTGACTATTCCTCAAGTAGTGCTTATGTCTTTCTTATTCATGTGGTTGGGGGTTGGTTGAGTGGAAT
>CAEGAE010077456.1:0-22835 GCA_903067095.1 Girardinus metallicus
ATTGCAGTGTGATAATAACATTTAGGAACTGCAGTTAACTTCTATACTTTGGATTTAATGTTTCGTCTTTTAATTTACTTATTTTGCTCCAGCTTGTTTCCTTCAAAATACAATGTTTCTGCAGTTGCAACTGACTTCCTGTAAGCAGAGCAACCATTATATGTTTATGCATATGGCTTTTAATCATAGATTGGATTCTATAACTTAGGTATGCGGATTGTAGCAGCATCCGTGAAGCCTTCCTTGAATTCCATCCAACTGTAATAGGTGCATGCGTTCTGCTTTAGTTTAAAATGATTTCTAGGGATTTCTTTGGTATTTCTGTACAGTGTTCTGTTACAGAAAAAGAGGGAAGTGATAATTGGACTTGATTTATTCAGCAAATTGGAGTTAACCTATTGAGTAAAGGTTTGGTTTGAACTATTTTTTTTTAACAAAAGAGGGTATGTGATTTAATTCAAGATTCATTAAATGTGTTTAAAGGCCTATGACCACCCAATAATTATTAGTTAATTATTTACATAAGTAGGACTTTCTGAAGTAATAGCGAATACTCCAAATTCATGATTTGAATACATTAAATTAAAATAATAGCAGTTTACAAATAGTTTTTGTTTCTTAAAACAGGGGAGATCACTTGATGGCTCCATATCTTCTGCTGAATAATAAAAGGAATAAGTAAAAATCAAATAAATAAATAAAATAAGATTTGGTAATGGGACCAATATACAAGTTAAAATAGAGAAAGAATAAATTGGAGCAAAAATTGGCGAATCTGTGCACAGAAAATTTAGTCAAATTGGAGAGCTCTAGATAGGATGACACATGACTGACAGACTTTGTTCCAGTATTCGTCGTCCAGCAGATGACCAGATAGTCAACGAGGACCTACAACTTGGTGCAACAGAGATTCTTCACTATCGGCTCTGGCCACAGGACGACCTCCCGGCCAGAAGTGCATCAGGGTTTTCTTCACAAGTCTTGGAATCAAGGTTCACAAGGCACGGAAATGGCATAATAATCCAATTCTGGTGTCTTTAAAGGACATTGTGCTTTTCCTCTTACAACTATGGGAAGATCAGGAGGAACATCCAAGTTTAAATCTGCGAGGGCAATAGACTTCCTGGGACAAGAGCTTCAAGGGATACAGTGGAAAATTGTACACGAAAGTAATCTACTAATGAATTGTTTTTCTTCTACAGGAACTATTGATCCAAGGTAGTTTGTTAAACATGTATTGTGATCAGTGTGCCCTTGGCAATTTTCAAAATTTCTTTGCAGTTTTATTCTTTATTTTTGGTGTCTGATTTTGTCTGTCTCATTAATAATGATCACGTCGGTATTTTAACAGGTAGTGTTGTCTGGGAAAGTCTAAATGTCTCATTGGTTCCTTATTTTAGCATTTCTTACCTATTATCAAAAGGAAATTTAACTATCAGATATTGATATACGTGATGCTGATTTGGCTTAATTTCCATACTAGAGGATTACATGCAAAACAGTGCATTAAATTTTCAGGTCTGTTTAAGTTTATGTCATTAGAGTGACCTCTTGTTTCAAGAGGTCAAAAGAGGGAATGTTGGAAAAATATTAGCTTATTATGCTAGTTTTAATGTTACTTATAAACTCATATTACATGCTTAAAATATTAGACAAAATAACATTGTTTTGTATAGGTTAAAACTATACTCAGGCTTCAATTAATATAATTTGATCAGTGGGATACTTTTCTTTAAACATACCAGCATTAAATCATTGAAAAGTAATCTAATCTATAAGTATTCTAGGTTTAAAATATAGAGTCTAAACACATCTACTGAGGCCCCGGCATTTGGGTGCCTCTCAGTCCTGTAAAGTAAACACTCTGGTCTTGTAGATAAACCTGAGTTTTCTTCCTGTGTTTAGATTAGCGATTTGGGCAAAGTCATAAAACTCTTTGTCTCACTCAGGAATGTTAAGAAAAGTTGTAAATCTGATAGCCCCCTCTTCACTAGAGGCACTCCCCTAATTTACATACAGCTCAGGGGACCCATTCTCTGATACAAAACAGGAGGCGCAACAAATGAAGAGTCAGAACAAGGAGGTTCTCGGGAGGTGATTTTCTCTCTAAATGTTTGTTGTTGCGTGAGTATTGGTCTATGTCTTATCTGTTGTACGATGCATCGTGTGAGTCTTATGTTGTCGTGTTATGTTGTCCATTGTCTAATAAATTGTCTGATTGTCGAAGTTGAACAGCGATGTCCGTCCGTTTGTGTGTTCCAACTCCTGACATGTGGGATCCAGCTTGAACCCAGGGACATGTGAGAATTAAAACGAGCTGGGGGCTTTTACATTCATTTAATTCTCAACAAGATGGAATAGAATAGAGAAAAGAGACCAAATGACTACATTTACATTCTGAATGTGTTCAGTAGGCTTCAAGAATCAGTATTATGCTTTTGCTCCCGAATATCAAATGAATCTGTTCACACTTTCCGGCAGTTTAGCTCAAGGAAAACGTCTGCAGGTATTTTTTCAAAATTGAATATTTTTCTTCAAACATCAGCTGCCCTTGCTGGTAGGGCTCCAAACAGTTCGGCTAAAATCAGGAACCAGATTGTCTTCAAACTGCTGATACCATTTCCAAGAACAAGGATGAACAGAAAGCATTCCATCTGAGTCCGATAAATCAATCACAATGCTCTCCAGGCTGTAATCATAGGCCGACACCGTCCCAACATGGCCGCCATTAGCGATGAACTCTCAGAAGACATGGTGGCTTTTTAGCTCAAACTAATCTGTTCAACATTTATCGATAAGCATATCTTGGACAAACTGACTAAAAGACAAAACTAATAAGAATAATTAGGTCACATTTCACGTCTTCATTCAGTTTTACGTAATCGGATCATGAATGACTGATCTTTGATCGATCACTCTATCAGCCAATCGGCTTCAACTTTTGACCGTGACGATCCTCCTGCATTGGCTCGTCAGACAATTAAAGCTGCAGAAACTAACGCTAATCTAGACTTCTGGGTTCGGCAGACAGGGGTCGGGGGAGAGTTCTGCTCATTCATTTCCATGTGGAACGACTTCATTAAAAACAGCTTCAGCTCTGCGTCTGAGCTCATTATCCTCATCTGTGAAATAAAATCCTCGGTCGTCCTGCGGATACATCATGATGGTTATGAATATTTATTGTTCAGGATCCATCTCCTCCATTAAGAAACATATCTATCACATGGCCCATAACATATACTCCAATACTCAGACAAAAGAACACCCTGTTCAGGTTGCAATGAGGCATAGTGACTGTTGGAGAACAGGATACCGGAAGATCTTCCTAAAGAGATTTAAAAAAAAAAAAAAAGTCTAGAATGTTTTCGTTCTTGAATCCAATTTAATTTTAAATTAGCACAGGAAGCTCACTTTTACTCACACTAAAATGTATAAATTAAACTAAATTAAATTCTGACAGAAAATAATCTCATTTTATTTAAAGAGAAAATGCTAATCTCATCACCTGTAATTATTCGCTGTGTTTGAATTCTGATTAATATGTAATATGAATACTTTATAAGAATGTTTTAATAAATCAAGCTAACAGGAAAATTGAGAAGTGCTGATTAAATCAATCCTAGTTTTCTAGAGGAAAAAAGTCAAAATACTCAAGTGCCTGCATATAAAACTTTACTGCTTTATGAGGAGAAATCAATTGTGGAGCAGTTCATTCTGCTGGAGCCGCATTTTGTTGGTAACAGGGTGGCTGTCATCTCATCCGCGACCAGCAGATGGCAGTAATTTTCCGGAACAGTTGGTTCAATCAGTGTTAAATTAACGTGGACATATTTGGGGCTGAAATAGATTTAGATTTTAGTAATAAACTAATAAGGACAGCAACTGAACCACTAGAACATGATTTTCTTTAGGTAAAAATATAAATAAATAAATAAATAAATAAATACCGAAAAAAAGTAATTTACTAATATTTGAAAAGTGTTATAATAAACATAATTAAAAAATAATAAAAATACTTGTAAAAATATTTTTATTTTTTACATTTAAAAAAAATTACGATTTTTTTTTCATAAGAACCTGACAAAATGTCACACAGTTTAAATTTAAATTTCAATTGAAATGTTTTTTCTTCCTATGAAATATTCTCAGATGTCTCCTGCTGTGAGTCAGAGCCTCATAAATGAACTGGCTGATTAACTGCACATGCTCAGTGTCTCTGTGTTGGAAAAGGATTTAAATAATGTACCTCCACATAACACTCCAACAAGAAAAAAGACTGAATCAAAAAGCTTAATTAAACTGATGTTAAAATTGCATTAAGTTTATCATCTGAATTATAATGTAGGACAACAGTTCAGGAGCTCCAGCAGATCCTGCTGCTGATTGATGATCCGACTGAGTTTAATCGGGACTTTCAGGATCCAATAAAAAAACTGTTCTATTCACAAATTACCTTAGGTAAATTAAATGAGATTTAACGTTAAGCGTTAACACAACTTCCCTCCTCTGGAATCTCACAGAGAGTGTATGGAAGTAAAGCTTTATGTAAATTACAAGGGAAAAAAATGAGCATGGTAATGGGATTCATCTTTTGTTGGATTTGTCTGGATTACCTATGATTGAACCACTAACCGGAGCTCCCAGTTTTACACCCCAGTAAGGATATTTAACTGGTCTATAAACATCAACAGAAACACTTTCATTGGCAGAAGGAGCTCCAGCAGCTGCTGGACGACGCTTGCTCGCCTCAAACCCGGCCTGTTTGCTCAATTTGCAGCCTCCAGCCTCAACACACAGAAGAGAAGAGAGGGCGAGCAAGACTTATTTCACATCCGCTTTCTCTCTCTCTCCCACGTTTGATGCTTTCGGAACAATTTTTTGGAGTAAAAAATCTTAAAAACTCACCTGAGCAATTTCAGAGATCACCTCCCTCCGATCAGAGCTGTGTCATTCTGAGTGTGTGTCGTCAGAGCCCCCTGTGTGAGATGGGGTGTGTATGTGTGTGTATGTGTGTGATCACATCATATCAAACTCCAAAGGTTCACTGTCCTGGTGTTAGCTTTACAAGCTGCAGGTCGTTAATGTTTAACCTGCTGCTATCTGTGGACACACTGAGGCAGTGGTGTGTGTGTGTGCGTGTAGGGGTGTGTGTGTGTGAGCATCAAGAGGCCTTTGACCGACAGGATCTGGATCAGAGGCCTCTCCAGCTGCTTACAGATGTTGTGAGGATTGTTGCTAGGGCTCCGAAAATCTTTCTGATCAAAAGTATTGATAAGACTATTGATATTGCTTTCATAATGGAGTCAACCTTTGATATTATGTCATATCAGAATAACGCAATGTGGGACAAATATGTTACATTTAAGCATGTTTGGCCCTATCACTTGTTTATCGTATCTTAATAATTAATTTTGATAATTTACTCGGCTCATATTGTTATTTGTGATCAGATAAAGGTGTAAAATGAAGAAATGAGCTGCAGAAAAGGAAAAGAATAGAATGAAACAATTGAAGAGTCAGTCAGTGTTGTTTTTAACATAATGTCTTTTGTTACATATTTGAACAGATGTTAGACTATAATCACAACTGCTCCCAACAAACTGAATAAATGTTTTCATCCTGGCTAGTATTTGCACAGTTTTCTAATTTTAAATAACATTTCTGCTGTTGTTTGCACAGTTTTCATTTTTCACATATTGTAAGTGGTCTGTTCTCTTTTAATGCAGAAATAAAAATGCACATTATTATCCTACTCAGTTGCACATTCCTTAGATCAGAGTAACCTGTTTCTGATAATGTATAAAGTATTTTTATGTTAAGATCTTGTTCTTACTGTACAGTATATTAGTCTTTCTTTTTTTCTTTCTTTTTTTTGTCATATATTTTTAATACTTTATGTTTGTGTGAACCGACATGCCTGGACTTCAAGTCTTCTTCTCATGCTTGCTGTTATACCTGAAATTCCCCACTATGAGACAATAAAGGATATTTCTATTCTATTCTATTCTATTCTATTCTATTCTATTCTATTCTATTCTATTCTATTCTATTCAAGAGAGAGCTACCGTTAACAAGAGTGGTTTTTGGAGTTATGCAATTGTAGGGCTACTCAGTTGATTGCTTCATTAACAGAAAAGGGTCATAACTTTTGAAATGAAGGTAGTTAAAGCTAGATGAGTCTCTCTCAATACCAGCTTGAATAGATTATCTTCCCTAGTCCTGTATTGGAGTAAGACTCGAGGGTTTAGAGATTTTCCGGACCCTTTAGACGGAGAGCTGGTCAGTAGTTGGTCCATGGGAGTTGAGAGGTTTAGGGCGGGGCTGGCTATTACGCAATAATAATATGTAATTTCTAAAATGCTGAGAAATATTACATGGTCACACATAATGTGAATCAACCTTAACCTTAACATTTTTCCCCCTGCACCTTAAGAAGACTTTGGAGGAATTTTTCTGCCATAATCCAAGAGCACACATTTTCAGTCTTTAAGCAGGATTTCATGTCTTTTGTTCTCAAAACTTTTAATACTCTTGCTTACAATTTTATTTTGAAAGCAGGACTTCAAGTCTTCTTCTCAAAACTTGTAATGATTGTACTCAAAACTTCTCCTCGCGCTCAGACTTCTCAGTCTCTGCTCGGACTCTGCTCGATTTTGGAAACGGCTTTTGGCACAGTCGCCTGGCAACTTCTCAGCCAATAGAAAGAAAGTACTGTACTGGGTGCGCTTGTTTCCTTCCAGCGGGAGGGAGTTGGTTGGATGAACAAACTCCTGCCTAAGATCAGTATCTGTTAGCTATCAGTAGCACACTGCTGGCGGATGTTTAGTGTAACACGGAGCAGAAAGCTGACGTCGTTGTTTCTCCCTACATCCAGTGGGTGGCGCAGGTTGCTACAATCGATAGTAGCCACACGGGCACACCCGCTAGAAAGGTTATGGCAGAAAATTACTCCATATAAAACCTGTTAATCTGAGAAAAACACACTTTCTTAACGCTTTACTACAAAACAGCCCATAGATGGCTTCAAAACACAAAGCAGAAAAACCTGGTTCGCTCTTCTTAGTCAATTTTTTTTCAATATTCGACATATTTAAACATACAGATTTTCATTCTTTCACTCTTTTAAAAAGGTATCACATTTCTTACTCATGTTACTTATATATATATAAATATGTATAAGTTGTCTTTTCCAAAGGTCTTTTAACATTAGCAACTTTTAACAAGTTTTATTTACCTGGACGGAAGAGAAATGAGTCTTTGGATTATCATAAAGCTTGGAGACCCCTATCAAAAATAATAAATAAATAATTTTTGCTCTGCTGCGTCCCCTGTCGTCCGAATGTGTAAAGAACACACAGATTTATGCGTTTTTAGCTGGTTTTGGCACAGTTAAAGTCATAGGTTTAAATCCCGGCTTGGGGTCTTCCTGTAAGAAGTTTGCATGTTGCAGACTCTGGTTTATTTCCGCAATCCAAGACAATGACTTTTAAGCTAATTTAGTTTTTCATAATTGTTTCATATCAGCCGCCCCCCCCTTCCAAATCACGCTAAAACTGTACATTATTAGTTTAATTAAATTTCTGATAAACACATGATTTTTGGAGTAGAAAACAGGTTCAGTTTGAAACAGTTTCGTTCCAGAGGAAATGAGCATCATGTTCATTTGAGAAACAATAATAATAATAAAAAAGTTCTTCCAGTTTTTGTCCCTTGGTTGTAATGACAGTAAGTCTCCAGAAGAGGGCGCACACCGACTACAAAGTCTTCAAGTCATTAACTTGTATCCAGCAGACGAGGTATACTTTGATCGTCCCTCTGTCCGTGATGCCTCTATTCTGACCAGAACATTATGAAATATGATCCCTAGCAGCGAAAATAACAAAAATAATCAAAAAATAATAATGTTCTGTGTGAGATCATGGAATATTTCCTCATGTGTAAACGTCTGTTCTCGGATGAATTCGCTGTCATTTCCTCAAATATCTCTGCAGCAGCTGCAGGAACATGCTGACAGTTCGAACACAGCAGGACAAACACTGATGCCAACACAGAAGGTTTATATAAATAGAGAGGCTCACAGTTCTGGTCTAAACTGGACACATTCTCATCTGCTGTCCAACGCATCTATTTTACCCTCTAAGTCTGTTCAGAGCAGATTTACGGGATGAATCAGACTTTAAACGTAAATCGGCCTTTGTTTTTTATTCATTATACCTTCTGTTTTTATTTCACATAGAAAAAAAAAACTGTCACAACTAAGATATATTTTGAACTTTTGCCAAAGTCTCATAAGTCTTAAAAAGGGTGTTGTTAATTGATTTTATTCACTTTTTCCAGCATATTCACCCCCATTTTTGTTTTCCTTTTCAGATTTGCACATGAACGCATCTCTTAAAATTAAAGCTATCATCTCATCTGTTTTCCTGAAATTTCTTAGAACAGTTTGCAGTAACATCCATCCTTTCTGGCCGCGGCTTATTCCTGCAAAAAAAAAAAAAAAAAAAATGTGGTTGGTTTAAGATGAACATTTTTCCTCCATCTATACATAGAAAACTTTAACTGAAGCTGCACAGGTGAGGAGTAGCAGTAGGAGGACAGGTGATGAAGATGAGGAGCGGAGGCAGCCCAACTTTCCTCCTCCTCTCTCTCTCTCTCTCTCTCTCCTTCCGCCTCGACCTCCACTTAAGCTCCAACTGTTTCGTATTAAACTCTTCATACTGGAAGTGGATCAGCGCTCCGGACTCCTCCGGACTCGCGGCTGTGCAGCACCTGCTGTCCGGCGTTTGTCCTCTCATCTCCCTAAACATCCAACTCGAGGCTCTTGGCTTCCTGTCTCTTGTTTCCAGGTTGGATTGGAACGCATCTTTTTCTTTTTTTTTTTTCGTTTTTGTGTGTGTGTGTGTGTGTATGTCGGGAATAAAGTGTGCGCTGCTGGATTCCGGCGCCTCCGTTTTCACACTTTAATCCAACTGGCGGACGTTTGGTTCCTTATTCTCCGCGTAAAATATTCCAGCGGACATAAACCCGGAGCAGCCCTCCTGTGGGATTATCCTTCTCTCAGACTGACTGTAAACTTTGTTTGTGTTAGTTGTACGCTGGATTACTCCTCACGTCTTCAGTTTTTTTCATTTCATATATCGAGAGGAATCCTGCATCCAGATTTCCTGTTTTTTTTTTTTTTATGTTTTTCTTTTTAATCATGCGGTTTGTTTTGATTGGATTTAATCAACGATACGGGAAGCGTGACCCGCTGGAGCATCTCTTATTATTATTATTAGTATTTAATCTGTTTTCCAGAGTTTTTCCCTGTGTAAATCACTGCTCATCAACTGACTCCACCCGACCTCAAAGCACCACAAAAACAATTTAAGCAATTTATTTCCCTGGATATCAGATTGCGGAACCAATCCACTTTTTGTTTGTTCCTTCTTCAAACGTTCTCAGATATGTAGGTACTAAAAAAAAAAAAAAATCCCAGGGAAACTTTGGGAACTGCCTGAAGGCACCCAGGCAGAACACCTGCAGCAATCTCTACAATATCTGATAAATAAATGGATTTGGACCAAGAGCAAACACAGGTACCCTAACAAAAAAAAAAAAAAAAAAAAAAAATGTTGTTAAAGACTTTTAAAAAGATGTAGCTGGTGTAAAGGGTAAAGAACTCTGGAGTTTCAAAGGTTTTAAGCCAAAAGGAACATTTGGAAAGTTCCTGAAAGTCCTTTGTACTCTGGACGTTCCTGGGAAAATCTGGAAGAGACTTTTACAGAGAGAACTTTCCACACAATAATTAAATCCTAAAACTCACGGAGAGCCACAACAAGACCTGGCAGGGCAACGATTTAAAGTGAAAAGAGGAACCCAAAGACCTCTCCCAGAAACCTGGAGATCCCAAAGTGGTCAGGCTGCAGCGGACGTTGACACTCGGACCTGACGTCCTGCCGGGGACCAGCTGAAGGAATCCATGGGAACGCTGCGGGACCTGCAGTACGCTCTGCAGGAGAAGATCGAGGAGCTGCGGCAGCGCGACGCCCTGATCGACGAGCTGGAGCTGGAGCTGGACCAGAAGGACGAGCTGATCCAGAGGCTGCAGAACGAGCTGGACAAGTACCGCTCGGTGATCCGGCCCGCCACGGCCCAGCAGGTCCAGGCCCGGCAGAAGAACCTGGTGCTGCAGCCGGACCAGCAGCGCAGCAAGAGGCAGGCCATCTCTGCCGAACCCACGGCCTTCGACATCAGCGAGCTGTGCCACGTCACGCTGCCGTTCTACCCCAAGAGCCCACAGTAGGTCCTTCACTTCCTCCTGCAGGTTCTGACGCGGTGGGGGAACTTCCTGTTTCCATATTGGCTGTAGCAGAGGGTTAGAATCATCAGACTGAACAGAACCTCCTTCAACACCTCCAGAAAACCTCGTAGAACTCGTCTGTCCTATCTGTCGAACTTGTGTAAAGCTCTGCATGCAACAGGAAGTTAACATCCTGCGCTACACTGAAAAAGTACAAAATCTTATCAAGTTATTTATTTAGCTTCTGGTTCGAATATCGTGATGCACTTGAAACAACACAAAAACTAACTTACAAGCAAATGTTCTGCTCGTTTTTGCAGCTTGTTTTTAGTGAATAATTACTTAATATTGGTAAATAAAGTTGTTAGTTGCACTGGTAGACGTTTGGTCTTATAACAGGACGAGCTCCCTATGTTATAAGTGAAACAAGCAGCCAGTGGAATTAAGTCCTTTGTATTCGTGTTCAGGATCTATTGACTGAAAACGAGCTCGTACCTTGCCGAAAAGTTACTTGTAAGTTAGTTTTGTTTTACAACAATTGTACTAAGATATTTTGCACTAGAAACTAGACCAAACTTTGTAAGACTTTGTGTTTTTGCATACAGGAAGTGTAAATCCTGGCGTAAACACGGGGAGTTTTTTATTTTTATCTCTCAGCTAGTTTTAAGTCTGTGTTGAACACGCTGGATTTGATAAGAGTTTATGAAATCCACTCTCCCACTGAACACCGGGGTTTTGTTTTTTTATTTTTTTGTAACACTTCTGTTCTCTCGGCTGGTTTTTGCACACACCGGAGACAGGCGGTTCTGCGCTTTCAGCGAGTTTCAAAGCCGTTTTATGTTCAAGGATGAGTTCAGCTGTTTTTCGCCGTCAAGTAAAAACTAATCGGCCATATTGCCTGAGTGAAGAACAGGCTTTCAGTGCGTGTCAGTCTGGCTGAAGTGAGTGACTCCGAGGGTCTTTGTCAGCGGGTGAAATCTTTGCGATCAGTTTTTGAGGCCTGCAGCTGCAGCTGCTCATTAGCGACAGGAACGAGTTCTAATGGACCTGCTCTGTTCTGCGTTAATGAAGCTTTCCAGCTCTGTTTCGGGGCTGATTGCCGAGCTCTGATCAACATCAGATAACTCGAGCAGGAGGCCCTTCGCTCCTTCGGATGAACAAAAAAAAAAAAAACACTCAAGTCAAACCGCGGTCGTCGTCGTTGCTCTTAATGCGCCGCGTGATGCCGACCGAGGTCACGGCCTCCGGCGTAAGGTTCCCCGTGGAGGGGAAATGAGGGAGATGTGTATGTTAAAGACCCCTGCTCCCTGTGCAGCTCGGTGCTTCAAACACGGTCAAATCATTGTCCGCTCTGAGTGTTCTCCTCACACACCTGTGGTGAACAGAGAGCGCCTCCTGTTCCGCATCCCGTCGTCGAGCTTCAGACGTCGCAAAGATCTCGCGAGTTGTTCTTTGCGCTCCGAACTCGTGCCGCGTGCTCTCGCTCAGATCGTCATTTTTTTTTTTTTTTTTTTTTTTAGCTTTTCTCCTGAAAATATGAGTCGGTTTTGTTTTGCGTAAGAAGTAATAATACAAAAAAATAAATAAATAAATAATAAGAGGATGTACTGATGACGTTCTCCGTGAGCCGGAGGAAATCTGAGAGAGTTCGATGTAAGAACTTGTGGATTTGCAGCGAGGCAGAGGAAATTGCAAAACCGGAGCAACGCCAAAAATGATGAGGTTTCCCGTTTTCCTCAGTTGCCTTTGAGGTCTACTTCTCCTGATTGGATGATTCATGTATTGTTTCTCAAGGCAACAACACGGAAAAAAAAAAAAAAAGAGAGGAACGTGTGCTGCAGTTTGTTCATGGAGAAACTTTCAAATCTATCAGGAAATAAGGGATTTAGACATGTATCCCCCATTCATGCAACAAAAATATGAGTCTCTAGCATTTATTTGAAACTCAAAGAGCGTCCAACATCCTTCTGATTGATGCATTTACAAACCAAAAATAATAAAAAAAAGGCAAAAAATAGCAAAAGTAAAAATCCATATAATTACAATTTTTTTTACTGATTCGTAGCACGGAAAAGATGGTTAAAGAACAGAAATTTGTGCAAAAAGGGAACAAATAGTATAATCTGGTGGTCTATTTTTTAAAATAATTTTGGTCAAATTAGCTGTGTAGAACGTAAGCTTCATGGATTCTCCCGATCCGATGCTGATATCACAAATCGGTTTGATATCAGTAAAAAAGAAAAGTATCGGATTATAACGGCCTGCATCAAAACCATTGGTTAATAATAACAGTCAGTTGTCCTCGTTGCTGTTGGTTGTTGACTATTGTTCTGTCGGAGTGATATCGCTCGATCAAGCCTTTTCTAACCTTCCACACTACAAAGCAACAAATAAGAGGATATATGGCTTGTGCGATGCGATAATATCGCATTGGGTCAATGTCGGTATCGGCTGCTCCTCAAAGCTGGAATATCAGTATCGTATCGGAAGTGTAAAAGTTGTATCGGGATAAAACTGACTTCTTCCTGTGTTTTTAGTTTTCTAGTTGCATGCCAAAGGTCCTGGAACTGAAAGTCCATATTTCGAACAGCATCGTGCCTGTTCCTCTGCTGCAGATTGTGGATGGCCAGGAGGCTCTGCAGGGTGTGAGGTTGGACCCTCGTGGGCTTTGCTTTGCAATAATATAAAATTCCTGACACTTCCGGTGTCCAAAAAAAAAAAAAAAAAAAAAAAAAAGAGAAATTGAAATGATTTTCTGCTTCTTTCTTATTAGTATCTTTCTCAGGTCTCAGAGGCTTTTAAGAGCTCATGATTAACGTCCACATAGCTTCCCAATCAGGCTTCAGGATGGCTAACAGGTGGCTAAGAAGAGCCGACAAGGAACGAATGGTGGCCGAGCCTCAGCTCCAACTCATCAGCTCCGAAATGAAGTTTAAGCTGCAAATGTAACTCCGCCCTCCGTGATGTCCAGGAGGTTTTGATGTTTCCATCCACCAGAACGCCACTGATACATCTATATATAGCTGGCCGCTCGGTGCAGCAGCGCTCAGTGTTTTGGGTCTCTGCATGTAGTGGAGCTGCACAATATCCTGACCTATAATTTGTGCAATGTTGCAGTCAAAAAGGAGAGCTTGGATGCATTATTTAATAGAATATAACATTTCTGGGACAATGCATTTGAACTCTGTCTGATAATGATACTATTTCCCCACTTGGTTGGACTCTCGCTGCTTCTAATGAACAGAACAGAATAGAATAGAATAAGACAGAAATTCACGAAAGGTAAACATTTGTACAAAATAAGGCAAATTTACGACATAAGGGAAAAAAATTGTGGCGTTATTAAAATAGTTTAGTGAGATTTAAAGAAATATGCAACAGAGTATGACCATAAAAAGAAACACACAACATGTATATGTGGTTTCTGTGCATAAGGAAGCGTGTGCGTGATTGTTCTTGACGGTCTTGTCTCTGTGGGACCTGAGCAGTCAGGTGGCTTGAACAGGATCGTGATTAGGGTGATGTGCTGGGATCTCTGAAGATCCTGTTAATTTGTCAGTGTCTCCAACTCTTTGGTGGTAAGTTCGAGCCGCTTCGGCTCGTTGCAGACTGCTAAATGGCGTGCTTTTCTGTCTGCGGCGGCGAGAACAACCAAGCGCGTTGCTTTTTATCTTCCCACACACAGAGGCAGATGACAGGGTTTGTTTCCCATCTCCTCTCCGAGTCTGCATCCCGCCCGCATGTGTCTGTGTGTTATATGAAAATATAAAGTAATGGAGAATAGAGAGTGAGAGTGCGTGCGTGTGCGTGTGTGTGAGCGTGTGTGTGGGCTGTGGACTCCCACTAGCTCTCCTGGTGTCTACAGACAAGTTAATGATCCACTGAAACTGTTCCCTGATTCGCTGCTGACAGAGGTTGATGCGATTCACCAGAGTTTGCAATGATCACCAGCTGCAGAGTGACGTGGGAAACCGAAGGTTTGCAGTTCTTGCTGTTAGACCTTATGGTGGGTCTTTGTTTATAGCTACTGTGGTTCTCACAGTTGTAGAAACTCCTTCCACATGCAAGGAAAGACACTCGTTTCCATTTTTAAACGCGTTCCCGCTGCTGTCATGCGACTCCTACCGAGAGAAACTAAACAAAAAGAAATCCAACTTGCAGAGAAAGCATCAAGTAGAACATTGTGAAAAAGTCAAAGAGTCAGTGAATTTAGTCTATTTCTTTCAAATCAGCTGTTCAGTTCAGGACATCTTAGGTTTTTGCTTTTCTGTAATGAAATAAAGTCACCTTGAACCCAACATCTCCTGCAGAACGCTACAGGTGTTAAAGAAGAACTCTAACAGGTCTGAAGGCTCCCGCATTTGATCATAAGGCGTCTTTTAAGTGTTTGAGTTAAAAAGCCACAAACTTCATGGTACGGATTTAATTCCCATAATGCTCTCTGTTTTATGGCTTAAGAGCTTCTTTGTTATGGAAAACAAACAAGAACTTTGATTCCTTCCAGAGAGATCTTAGACATTTTCGTTTTATTATTTAATCAAATTTTGCAAATATTTCTCCATCTGTTTAAAAGTATTTGTTCTTAATTTTGTTCAATCATATGCAGCACAGACAGAACTCATCCAGCGATATTTACAACCTAAAATATAGTTGTAATTAATTTAATTTAACAAAAAGTTATATATGCACGTCTCTTGACTGTTTGCCATGAATTCAAAGGTCTTTTTTTATGAATTATTGAGAATATAATTCATAAACGATATTATATATTGTCACGTTTCTGAAAAAAACTTTATGATTTATCACATCCCCATTGGAATTGGTTTTCATGCCACTTTAAGTCTTTCGATTTTTTTTTTTTTAATGAAATCTGATTTAGACTCATTTATTGCACAGATGATAGAAATTGACTGCAGTTACACAATATTAGAGAACAAAACACATGAAGTTGCGACAATGATGAAGATAATAAGAGCAAGCACAGTTTAAATGCAAAATTATCCCCTTCCAATTCATCAGCAAAACTGGACATATTCAAATTAGGATGATGATCATAACGTCTGTATGTTTTCTGGCTAAAAGGCGATTTAAATAGTTGAATGTAAAACCTGTGTAAAACGTCCCCATGGCAGGCATGAATCCATCCATGTTTGGTATACGATGCCTCTGTATCATTTATGAGAACATAAAGGGCAAGACTGCAAAAGCACCAGATGCCACCGGCTCAAAAATAACCGGCAACAGGTCAGCAGTTGTTGCGTCTGCAACACCAAACAAAAGTTTGGTGTTGCAGACGCTTTTGGGTCAAGAGTTGACGTTTGTGTTACACTCACCAGAAATTATTTTTAAATAATTCAAAATGACTGCAGAGCCTCACATATATTCTGTAAGACGTTCCCCTCCAGGGCTGCAAGAGCAAAACGACATCATTTTGTTTCTGGCTCGGGGTCAGAACTTTATTTGTGTGCGTGTGTCTGTGTGTGTGTTGTCTGACAGCTTTTGTGCAGTTGGTCACCAATTTTTAAGTGGGCATGTTTACTACGTGAACAAATGCTGCAGTGGGAGGACTGTGAAGACCTCACAGGAGTTCTGCTCTTGAGCTCTTGTGATTTATGAAATGTCTCACCCCAAGAAAAAAAAAACAATAAACTTTTGTCTTGTTCTTTGCTACCTCGAGTAAAATAACATCGTTCTCTGTTCTAGCCGAGTACGTTTCGGCCTTTGTTGGATCCGACCTTGACACTGACGGAGCTTTGTCTGAGGCCTTGTATGTCAACTTGTAGATCCTTCAAAGACAAAAAGCCTGAAAGCCTTTTTTTTTTCTTTTTCCTTTGAAAGCCAGATTTTTGCTTCATGTTGAACCAGTCTGCGTGAGTTTCAGTAGCTTTCTAAACTTTTTTATTTCGTCTTTTGTCAGCGCTTCCTATATTTAACATTTTAAGCCCATCTTACAATCTGGCTTTGATTCAGCAGCAAAATATAAATGTTTGTAATTTTCACTCCCGTCTTAAAATATTCACTAGCAATGTGCTTACAAATTATAAAAATGCCCCCCCTGCTTTCCTGTTTAACACCCTGTCAATATTAGTCGACCATGTTTTACAAAATCATCTCTGTTCAGATTTATTTCCTTCGCGCTTTGAGTTTCCTTTTCATTTTCAGCAGAATTATTTCGAGTTGCTTATTTTTTTTGTCTCTCTTTAATTATTTCCACTCTCTTAATTCTCTTTTCATAATGTTTCCTTCTCACCCATCTGTTGTTTTGTTCCTCCGGTTTCTATTCTTTCACACTCATCACCTTCTTCTCCCTCCATCCATTTCATTTGTCCTTACACCTTCCCCCTCCCTCTGTGACCAATGCAGCAACGACGTAAGGGTGAGCGCTTCGTCACCACCTTCCATCCAGATCTCGCTGGTTTTCCTCCCGAGTCCTGTTCTGTTCATGTGCAGAAACAGAAGCGGGGGGCTGCAATATTATTCTATCGCCGAAATAGAGAGCTCGTTTCCTCTGCAGATGAATTAAAATGGAACTTATCAAGCAGGTCATAATGCGCTTCTCCCCCAACACCCAAGTTAACGACAAAGTGACGTCGCTCAACGTTTCCTTCTGCACAGCAGGGACGAATCTTGTTCGCCTCAGTTCAGAAAAATATTTCAGCTGCAAATCTCGGTTGGGGATGAAATGTTTCTCGGCTATATTTGTTTGGTCTGCTGATTGAATTCGGGAGGTAACGCCATAACTTCTCCTGCTGGAAGTTTCTAAAGAAAATCTGTTGGAAAATGTTTAACTTTGGTCCTGATTTACTCGCTTATCCATATGTAGGTCTAATGAAACTTGGAGGATGATTTATATTCACGTCCAATTGATGCATTTCTTGTTCTGCTTCAACAGAAACTAAACGGATCACAAAGTAAACTGATCCATCATGAACTTGGGACTTCAGGCAGGCATTAGCATGCTGCTTGTAGCAGAACCGTGCTACCAGCTCTACAAATAAGTCGCCGCAACTCTTTGGGCAACGCAGTTGCTTCCACCATCACTTGCCAAAACCGATAGCGTTTGATGACACATGGCTGTCATCAAACGCTGTGTCATGCCTCACCGCTAAACGCACGCTAATCGCTCATTTTTAGTTTTACTAATTAATTATTCTACGCTTTACTTTTACCAAGTAAAGCGTCTGTTCAACAACGGTCTGTTCTGGAAACATAAAAACATCATGCCAGAGAATATCGTGCAGCAGAAACAGGACGAATATCATAAAACAAACAAGCAAACCAAAATAACACAACTGCCTACTTGTAACGTATCCACACGACAAGTCAACTGTTTGAAAAGCAGGAACATTGATCACATACTTTATGGATTTTACTGAGTTTATAAAGTTGTTACTGAAGTTAACAAGCTGTAGTGTTTTTTTTTTCTTTGCAAGTTGTTCCAACCATTCGATGCAGCGAAATGAAACGAGCGTCGGCGGGCCTTACAAAACACACAAGCTCTTGCGACGATCATAGTGATGAATTTATCAGAATGTAAAGTGCGCGTGTTGTTGATTGAGCGAAGATATGTAAGGGTTTTGCCAGTGATAGTTTTATAGATGAACGTGTATCAATTTATTAATCTGCACGAATGGAGTGATGGTCAGTTTACAAGTGAGTACATTGAATCTTAAGATTATTGTTCAAATCACAAAATTGTCTGATGAGGATGAAACAACAGGACATAAGTGAGTGAGGTTCAACATAGTTACGCCGGAATGTTGCTGCTGAGCAAGTGAAAATTCTGGTGGTGAAAGACTGAAAGTGATCTTATACACTTATACAAGTGCAGAAACCTCCAATAAAAAAAACAAAAACAGAAAAACTCTTAAGATGTTTTCATACTGAGGGGTGTTCCTGATGTTCTCCAGCGTTGTTCTAACAAACCAAGCCTTTTATTTACACTTTACATCCAGTTTAAAAGACTAATTTGATTGGGCATCATATGGTTTGATGTTGACGCCAATCAGTTTTGCCAAAAAAAAAAAAAAATTTTTAATTAAATACTGATTTTAGGGTTCTGCATTAAAACAATTCTCCTATTGTACATTTATTGTAACTGTTATATTTTATATTTTAGCTGTTGTTGTAAAATTTACATTTCACAACAACAACAAACTATTTATCCTGCCTTTAATCATCCAATAATGCTCCTTTACACTGAAATCAAATTTTTGTAGCAACTTAATGCTCTGTGAGTCTGACTGAACTGTAGGTGTTTTCGGATTAAATCCTGAGTGGGCTATTTAAATTTTAGCAGATTTTTTTTTTCTGAAAATCATTCAGCAGCTACCAGCCAGTGATGATCTATGGAGCATTCACCATCTTCCTTCCACTCACTTTGTCTCTTTCAGTCCATTTCAATAAAACTGAGCCCTCCACTCTCAACAGGAAGGAAAACCTTTGGCTCTGCTGATTGAGAGAGACATCCTTCTCCTCCTCTTTAGTTTCTGTATGACGGTGACGACGATGGCTCAGCTGCTTGGTATTATTTGCATCTAGAGGGTAGAGCTGCTCATATAAGCAACCGAGTAAGAGTCCAGAGTTTATATTAGAAGGAGAAGAAGAAAAAGAAGAAGAAGAAGAAGGCAGGCAGGTGAAAATAAATTGCTTTACAAAAAAATAAAGACAGTCAGAAACCTACAAGAACACAGAGTCCAGCAAAAATTTGAAACCAAACATCCTGGGAGGAGACAATAAAACAATAATAAAACAAAGCAATTATGTGTAACCCACATAAAATGGGAATGTCTCTTTAAGAAACAGATTAGATAAGCTAGGTAGTCCACCTAGCCAATGGGAAGTTTAGTTTTCAGTGTGTATCAACCAATCAGAATACAGACTGCCCCTGTAGGTCCCGCCCTTCTTCTCCGTGTCTGCAGCGTTGTTTGTGTGTGCGGGAGAGATCCGCCATGAGGAGGAGCCGGTTAAGCTGTGCAGCGTGAGAGTCTGTGTTGGTTAAGACGGAAAAAGTAATAGATACGAACTTAAAACAAACCCTTTTGCAGATAGAATTGCTGTTTATCATCCGACGTCTAAGCTGGAAGTTGTTGAAGTGAGTAAACTTCAGTTTTTCTGCCGAGCACTGTTAGAGCTACCTCGTTAGCCTCGTTAGCTCTTATTAGCTATTGGTTCCTGGAAGTTCATCTCGTTCTCCGTTCAGCTGAAGTGCTCCACGTGTCCGGACTGAGAGCCACCATATCGTTGTCCCAAAAGTGTCGCATTGAGATCGGTCAGGTTTTTTTTCTATGCTGGATTGTTCCTGAGGTGGATTCCTCCTGTGACTTTGACTGAGCCTTCCCACCTGCACTCAGAAAGAACTGGATTCCTTCTTTTCCATTTGGAGTCCAGCTGTACACTGCGGTGTGGTAGGCCTGCATCACTCACATCTTCACACACAGTTGGTTATGCGTGACTGACACTTTTTGCTTATTGTTTCATCCTGGAATTTTGGACATTACCCTTTTGGACAAGTTTTTATTTGGGACATTATAACAAACTGCTGTGTAGGAAATTGTCCTCATGTGAACGGCGTTGAGTCGAACCTGAATTGGAACTGAAATTGATTAATTTGTTGTCTATTATGATTTAGGATTCAGATTACCAGGGTGCACCCAACAGATTTAAAACTCATAATTAGCACTTGGCCAAGTATTATTATTATTTCTTGTATTTTATTGTATGTAATTTTATTTTCTTAATTGTGTGTCTTGTACAACGGTCAATTTTATGGTTTATGTCACTAAAGCCAGTTGTTCTTTAAATTCATCCAACTGCCTTTTCGTGTCACTTAGACACTCCACTGTGCTCCTGTAGCCGAACCTATTGGCCCATTCATCTAAAATACATAATACCCTTCTCTACTGTGTTACATATGGAGCCATTAAGACAAGAAATGATGACACTATTTAATTGTGTCTGTTGGGAGGCAGTAAAGAACATAGTGTGTACTGGGGACAACCTGGAGCCTCAGGCAGGATATGATTTAGGGGCCCCTCTTCCTGTTAAGAACATCAGCGCCACTAATCAGTACAGATGTGGTAGGATCTGGTTGAGGGGTCCCAGTTCAATTAACTAAGATAAACCCCCCACCGCCCTCACCCCCCCCCCAAAAAAAAAAAAAATCACTGATAATTGGTTAATTATTATTGATAGGTATTTTGGTACAAACCGAGCTGAAACACAAAGATTAAACTCGTAGCCTCGCACTGTAGCTATGGTAACGCAACAATGGAACTATGAAGGCGACTCGCTGCGCTTTTACAAAGTAAACTTGGCAATTTAATCTTGGATGTTAATGTCAAGCAATGTAATTCATCTCTGCTCAAACAGTTAAATCAAAATTAATGGCATTCTCGTTCTCGATAAACAAACGTCTGGGGGCAGAGAGGCAGCTTCTTAGTTCGTTTTGTCTCGGACGAGTTTTGTTGTCATTTCATTCCTCCGTGGAACAAGCAGACCACTAACGCAACATTAAATATGTCCACATTGAACAGTTGAGAGAGAGAAAAAAAAAACATAAAGCCCTTCCGGAAAGTGCAGAAACAAATGAAAAAAACAAAAAATTCTGACCTGCTTGCTGATCCAGAATTCTTATTATATAGGTAGTTTTTTAGTTAGAGTTTATATTGTAATTTATCTTATAGGCTAAATAAGCTGTCTTTGAATGTCTTTTAAATATTGGTGTCCTTTTCAAAATTCTTTGGTGATTTTCTTTGTAAAATACCACGTGAAAGACCTGTTACCGTTTCTTTCAGAGTGTCAATATTTTTGATTTTGGGTGGTTTCAAGATACCAGTGTGATCGATTTAGTGCACAAATTTAGTGATTTATTGTTTTTTGAATTCCAGTTAGAATTTTCTCCTGTGTAAACAGAAGTTGTGCAGATTGTGATTAAGTCACAGGTGAAGTTTTGCACAGTCAGACTTGGGTTTAAAGTATGGTGCAGTTAACGCATATCTCATAGTGAAAAGCATTCTGGGAATTTTTCATAACAGAACTCAATCAAAAAAACAAGAAAGACCGAGTCATGATTTCACAATGAAGAGTGTTTTTCAATTTGCAACAGTAAGAGGAGCAGGTTAAGGACGGCGCATCAGAGCTTTGTAATGTGACTTTACGTGCTTTTGTGTGGGTCTTAATGTTCAATTACTCAGCATTTGTCTAAAGGTAAAAGCTGCATTTCGCAAAGTCAAGGCATCATTCCGATACAGACATCCTCATCAAACACAAGAGTTAATGTCGACGTTGGCTTATTTTTGCATCATGTTGAACCTTGTATGCAGGTTCTGCTGTCGGTCTTATATCTGTCTATACTTTGGACAATAAAAACCTTCAGGTAAAGTGTGCTACTGTATTCACAGTTAATTAATCAAACATCTGAAACATTTCACAACTCCTTCTCTGTCCAACGTTTTGTAAAACACGTTGCAGGCACGGTCAGGTTCTTGTGATCATTTTTTTTTATCTGCGTGAACGCAGCGGGTTTTATTCAGTGACATCCGCTTCTCCTATGCTTTGCAACTTAGATTGTATCCCAGAAACTAGAGCGTCTCCTGACAGTCGGTGAGATTCTCATCAGCTCGGGTCTCGATAATTCCTCCTCCGCCCAGAGGCGCCGCACCGTTTGTAAGATCAATCTGAGCCGGAGGACGTTTTGAATGAATCGGCTGTCTGTTCTACACCACCCGGCTGCCATCGATCAGACGTGCGGTTTCAGTGTTTACGAGCTCGGAGATGACGAATGATCAAACCTGCAGAAAATAACTTCAGCTGTTTGATAAAAGACGGAGCTGAAGCCGCCTGCCACAGATGCTCACGTTGTCAAACCGAAGCGTGAAGATAACTGCAGACAGGAGAGTTAATTAAACACTGAGCGTTTCAGATGAAGGTTCCTCTGAAGCTTCAACTTCGACAGAATAGAATAGAAACACAATCTTGAGTGTCTAGGAGGACATACCAATGTTTTATAACAAAATTCTAAATATTTCCAGGTCGTATTTACAAAAAAGTTAATTTAACATTTTCAGAGAAATAGACTGAAGTTATTTAGTTGTGGAAATACGGAGAATTTAGGATTTTGCAGTCGGATTGAAGACCAAAATTTCTGAGTCTTGACTTTCTGACACCAACTTATCCCATTTCAGAGTTTTCAGCTTCTTTTTAGGTACTTTACTACATTTTTAAATTTTATGGGTCAATCAAAAACTTTAGATACTTTTTTTCAGTTATTTAACCTTTATTTTACCAGGGTAAAATCCCATTAAGATAAAAAAAAAAAAAGGAATAAACTTATTTTTCAAGGGAGTCTTGGCCAAGAAACAGCAGCAAATATAACACAAAAAGTTACACAGTTAGTGGAAAATGATAAGCTATGAGACGCAGGGAAATGTCAGTCTATCAGCCTCAAAATCTTTTACTTTGGATTAAATCAGTCAATTTCAAAGTTTCCTGAAGTAAGCTCCAGGATAACAGAGCAGCAGACTGAACAAAAGCTTCTGCGCAGGAACAGAAA
>CAEGAE010077463.1:0-11572 GCA_903067095.1 Girardinus metallicus
CTTTTAATTCCTATAAAGCTCGTTGTATTGCCTTGTTGCTGAAAATGTGCTATATATATAAAATTACCTTCACCTTTTACTTCAGTAGCGTTTTTACCAAATACCTTTTTAATCTTAGTTGAGTATTCGCTTGGATGACTACGTTTTCCTTGTACTTAATATGTTGAAGTAGTGCTAGTCTGACTTGATTCCATTTTTTGGCTACTCAGCTCTGGCCACCAAGTACTTACTAGGTGAAGTCGTGTATGTGATGTGGAAGCCTCTGTCAGAGACTGTAAAGTCAGAGTGAAAGTGGATCCATGCAGCTGGCCCAGTTGTTTGCAGAGGTGGTGGTGATGCAGTATTGCAGTATTTCCCAAGAACCGGGTCTTCTGATAGAAGGCCATCCCGAATCTGCAACATACAAACAAGGCATTTGAATGATATGCTAGGTGAAGCTAAAAGCACACAACCACAGGAAAACAGGTTATATTATTTTAGTACTTTGATTCAGAAATTGGACAAGATGCGCCTTTTTGACCTCTTGTGGAGCTCTAGAATATCAGAGATAAATGTGGTGTGTTTTACTTGCTGTTTGTACCTCCAGAAAATCATAGTTGCAATCAGGATGCTGTTCTATGCTAAGAGTCCCAAATGCAAATGTAATAAGCAAGCCAGGATCCACAGAAACTGTCCAGTAGCAGTCTCGCCCAGGTGGATAGTTTCCAGGGTAACCAGGTGAGTTTATGTTCCCATAGGAAGCAGTTAGTTCACCACCACACACTGAGAAGACACAAAGAAATCAACTTCATTTCTGTTTGAAGCCCACCAGAAGTCAAAACATTTTTCGTTAAGCTTTTAAATGGCTTTTAAAATGTGAAAATGATTGATTCAGCAAATTCAGAACAATTTCTCCAAATACCTGGGTCTTTGGACTCCCACACAATTGTGAAGCCACCAGCATTAACAGAATGATCTGAACGAAACCAAAAGTACAAAGAATTGTGGGAGCTGTAAAGTTCTTGAGGATTATTTTGGCCACAGTATTTTCCAAGTATGTAAGCAGAGGGATTGTCCCCATCATGAATCTGTAGAAAGTCAAAGTTGCAGTTGTTGCTGTTCTCCAGATGAAAGAATGGAAATGTGATGCGCAGAACCTGTAGAACAGAGTGCACACAATTTCAAGAATGAAATCAAATTCTAATAATAATGTCTGATTTTTAAATTTGGTTCAAAATTGTATTATCACTTGAGGAATGACAAAAAATACTTTTCATCCATAGTGAGTATATTTATAGCTAAACTGTAATTTTCCAATTGAACATACTTAGTGTTGCTTAAATCAGCAATTCTTAGTTTGTAGAGTTTTCTACTCCTGTCAGTTACATGATAGCGGCTCGTTTTTCAGTACCCACTTTGCTGGAGTTCCAAGCATACAGAGTTGGGCTGAAAACACTTGGTCACTGATTGACCATGGGCCAAATGGCAAGAATCCAAGTTTTAACCAGACACTAACGTACCTTATTCGGATCAGTGCGGACCACCCAAGTACAGCTGACCAGGTGATCATATTCATCATGACCTGGGTTGTTTGGATAACTGAAAGAACCAGCAGGACCAGTCAGCTGGCCTCCACACTCTGCAAAATGAACCCAGACTTACATCAGACACTTAATGCACATCAGACACTTATACATATACTATATTTACTGGCCTGGTTTACTGGTCCCTATTAACTTCCCTCTTGCCCCCAACCCTATTACAAACATAGTTGTCATGGTGTCTGATGGTAAGTGGAACCAAAAGCAGATAGACTGAGACAAAAGGTAGATGTGAGAGGTTTAATTACGAAATAACAAATAAACAATAACTCATAAACTTCAAGGAAGACAAAAGGAGCTGAAAAAAGCACATGAGCTAAAGGAGTATAACATGAGGATCCAGCAAGGAGTGAGAGGAGAAGAGTTTATTTACAAGGACAGTACATCTTAGCCAGCAAGGTGAATGGGCTGATATTATTAAAGATCAACTCCCAAACCTGCTGCCAGTTTTTAGAAGACACTTTCTTCAGGCAGTGGTACGGGAAAAAGTCTGCATCGTTCAAGAAGACCATGATTTTTCTGCAGGACAATGCTCCATCACATGCATCAAAGTACTCCACTATGTGTCTGGCCAGTAAAGGCCTTAAAGATGAAAGAACAATGAAGTGGCCTCCTTCCTCACCAGGCCTAAACCCCATTGAGAACTTGTGGGCCCTTCTTAAACAGTTCACATCTCTGAACAGTCTGGGAGGCTGTGGTTGCTGCTGCACAAAAAGTTGATGGTCAACAGATCAAGAAACTGACAGACTCCATGAGTGGAAGCCTTAGAACTGTTACTGAAAAGAAGGGTGGCTATATTGGTCATCGATTTATTCTTTAAATGCCAGAAATGTTTATTTGTCAAGTTTGAGTTGTATAGTTATTATTCTCACTTTAACAGATGACAATAAATAAGTGAGATGGGAAAAGTTTCAGTTTGAATTCAGTTGCATAATAATCCTGCACACATGGATATTGTCCTAAAAAAGCCAAAATCTCCCTTCTACTTTCTTAGATATTCAGGTTTGAGAGGTTATTAACATTTGGATTGACAACGAGTGCTGTAGATGTTCAAGAATAAAATTAATCCTCAAAATTACAACTTGAGTAATAATTGTGCACACAGTGAATGTTTTCCTTTTTTCCTTACAATGTAACAAAATGTAGATGCTTACCATGCACTGTGAAAATGAATACAAGTAAATATTTACAAAAAAGGTTCCTCAAACATGTCAATGTCAATGTCAAATTTATTTATATAGCACTTTAAAAACAGGGACAAAACTGCACCAAAGTGCTGTACAGGAACGACAATACACAGTTTAAAACAGAGTATCAAAATACTACTTCAAATAAATAAAAATGAGTTTTGAGAAGTGATTTAAAATGATCCAGGCTGTGAGCAGATCTAATCCGGAGAGGTAAATTATTCCATAAACTATGAGCAACAACAGAGAAAGCCCGATCTCCTTTCCTCTTAAGTCGAGGCCGATGAACTGTGAGTAATATCTGATTGCTTGATCGTAAGGTTCTGGACACAGACTGAAATTTTAAAAGGTCCTGAAGACACATGTGAAAGGATCAAAGCAACACTCCAGCAGTCTTTTTGATGGGCAAATAAAATTGAATACAAACCTGAAAAAGGTTGATTTTACATAATACCACTGCCCTCACCTTAAAAGCATCTGCCAAATAAGTTAGGTTGTAAGAAATTTTCAAAGGCTTTAAGTTGTCTAAAGTATGAATGAACTTCTGTTAGGTGATGTTAAACAGGCCCTTTGGATGCTTTTCTAAGGATTTGTTGCAATCCAAGCATGATGATTAGCTTAAACAGGCTGTCTCTAAGTATTTGTTCACTGAATCCATTAACTTTTTCTAATTTAGTCCTACAATACTAATAGTTGGTCTTTGCACAATAAACCTCTCTAAAATTTGTTTGGCTCCTGGTTTTCAGGTGCTGCTGATCAGAGATCAGCTGACCAGGAAAGTGAATCGTTCACAAGCACCATTAGTTATTTCAAACAGTGTTTAAAAAACTGAGCTGGTGTTGTTAGAGCAACTGTCCTCAGAAATACTGGGCTAAATAATACTTCTGTGGTTAAATTGATTATCTTCCCAAAAACTGTCAGCATAAAACCAAAGCAGAATCAAACTGTAACTGGATAAAACATTTAGAATGACATTCCGGTTCTTTTCCTGAACCAGTTGAGAACTGTGTCTAGCAGCAGCCCTGCCTGGAGCCTCTTTGGTGGAAACCTCTTGAAGTTCTTTAGGTTAGCACTCATAAGATTACCTCTAGATGTGTGTTATTGTACACAGATGTTTTTAAAGCATATTAATTTCACAGATCCACATCTGTACTGTTGCAGATATAAAAAGCTCTGAAAGTACTTTAATTGGGGTCCATAAAATTTCTCTTCCAGCTGTGCCTCCTAACATCTCAGAACTGAAGAATCTGGAAGTTCTGAACTTATTCAATAACCAGATTGAAGAGCTCCCGACTCAGATCAGCAGTCTTCAGAAGCTGAAACACCTCAATCTTGGGTATGTGACATTTTAAGTTTCTCATGTTTGAGGCCTTTCATCATTCACAGAAACCAAACAAACAGACTGAGATACATTGAACACTGAGGTGTATCAGGATTGCATTTTCTTTAGGGTATCCTGGTATTCCAAATGATGCAATTTGTGGTTAAAACTAGGACAATTTTATGTGTAGTAATATGTATAAAATGTGCAACATCTGCTTAAAAAAAACAGCAACCTGGGTTTTTATGGTGTGGTAGGTTAGTAAAAATGTGAGCATTTAAAAAAACAGTTGACAGATTTAAACAAACACCAAAGCATTGATATGTAGACAATCTGTCAATGCCTTTTTCCCCAGAAAACAGTCCTTATCTCGTATAAAGTCTCATTCCGCATAACAAAATATTTCTTATTGATGGTATTACAAAAACTAATGACAGCATAAGGAGAATATTAAAATACAATTATCAAAAACAGCAATGCTATTGCTGCTGTAAAATCGCAAGAGTTATTGTGGCAGAGGGCAGGTTAATGTGAGTGTAATTTGATGGAGAATTAAAGTTTTATTGTCTCTACTACAGTTTTTTACTCTTCCCACCAAATTTTATTTGATTGAACAAAATATCAACCACTACTATATTTTCACTTGAAAGCAGTAAAGAATATTTAATGAAATATCCTTTTGTTAAATTATTTTTCCCTTGCATCCAAGCACCTGGACCTTGCTGACTGGTAGGGTGTCCATCAGTCCACGGTCAGCCGGACTAACTTTTTATTTACAGTACTTGGTTAAATTAGGACCTGGAAAGAGGAAGACCAGATACACAAAAGTCTACCTGCAGACTTTAATATCTACCCTGACACTGCAGTCATCCTGGACTGAGCTGAGCTGAGCCAGTCTTCCTCTCCCCTCCAGAGTGACGTGTTTTCATCTCTAGTAAAGGCAAACGAGCCTGGCATCTGAATAACTGCTAGGACGAATATTGTATATTCACTGTTCATTTTGTTTTACTGTTTGTACTTACAATAAAATTGAATCTCTTTAATAATACTCTGTATTTTACAAACCCGTTCTCCCTTATCTCAGTGTTTACATTACATGAAGTATTTGCATATAGACCTGGCCTTCAAGTGGGATATTAAAATACAACACTTTCAAGTAATTCCAGCAAAGAAGTATGAATATTAAGTAATATGCAGTTAGTCATAAAATTCTATATACTGAATATATACCTAGTTGACATCTCCTGTTCTCAACCCGGAGTATCACAGAGCAGGGTAGGTGTACTCAGAGTAACTGCCTTCTGCTCAGAATTTGTCTATCCCACTGTCTGAAATAGAGTTTATGATTTTGAACTTCACAATATGCTAGTTTTCTGACATGTTAATGAATGAGTGAATGTTTTGCTTTAAATTGAAATTCTAGACTAGTGGGAAATTGGCTCTGTTTCTGTGTATACAGGATGAATCGTCTAAGTGGCTTGCCCAGAGGATTTGGATCTCTTCCTGCTCTCGAGGTGTTGGACTTAACCTACAACAACCTGAACCAGAACTCTGGTTCTCTGCCTGGAAACTTCTTCTATCTAAGTGAGCATTTGCAAACAACCCTAAACGCACCATGTTTATTTGTGAGTAAGGTGCATTCAGGTTACAGGTTACAGAGGGACATTCCATTGTTTCAGTAAAGACATGGCTCACATGTACACACTCACATGAACATGAAACCGGCATTTTGACATTTGTTTTCAAAACTGATTGTTTCTGGTCTCCCAAAATGCCAGATCTGTGTGGACACACCACCTAGACAAAAAACTTCTTTGGATGCACCTAATGTCATGTATGTATGGACTGGGTCTTGGGCTATGTTCACACCCAAAGCCGTTTTTTTATTGACTTACTTTTTGCCTATATGCAACCCATATCCAACTTTCTTATGGCAGTTTGAATGAGCAATTTCTGATCTTTTGAGCCCACAAAAATCTGCTTTGTTCCATAAGTGATACTAAATCAGATGCGTATCAGGTAGATTTGAAAGCGTCTGCAGTCCATCAGTCATGTAGCATTTTATATTACTTTTACGTCCTTGCAAAATACATCATAAGTCTACCCCAGAAGAAGCCTGATTCAGTAAATTTGAACACAAACGATGTCTAAAAATTTTAAGTTGTCTGTGTCAGTGAAGTTCATCACATCATAATTCCACCGCTCCCAGCTCAGACTTTGCAATCAATCCTCAATTAATGGCCCCTGCTATTTGTTGTGCTTTCTTTTTATTAGTTTCCTTTGTCTTATGATCTTTTGACCATACTCTCAGCTCCTATTGTAATAACTTTTAAACTGATCGAAAGGCATCCAGCCTTAATTAATTCTGTTAACAGTTTGTTGCTGTTTGACGTCTACATTTTTCAAGCAGTTTGCTTTGGGGTCATAAATCATTTGCAAAGATGTCTGAAGTATGAAAAACTAGAAAACAAATGCAAAAAACAATCAGATTTCAGCAAAAAATTGGAATTAAGCATCCAGAGCTGTTTTGTGAACATAGCCTTTTTCTGCTTCAACATGACCGAGTGATGTCTGTACCATAGAGGTTCAGTCAGAGTATGCAAGCATATGATCCAGTATGACATAATTGGTCTAAATAGATACTTTATTGTTGCACGTCTTTATCAATTTAGATTGTCTGGGTTAGGCAGTTGTAAGAGAAATAATTATGGTGGAGACATCCCAGGAAGGGAACGTAAAACATGGACACAAAATGCACATTATGTGGTTCTGTTTTGAAATACAACCAATCAGCATCATTCTGCTGGCTGAACAGTATCAACTTCTCAGCCAAAAATGACTGATGTGAGGTGATGACAGAAAAGTGCAGGGCATGATGGGAAAAAATCATTATGCCATTAAGCATAATGGCATACTGAGGGCCTTTACTCACAAAGGCCCTCAGCTGATGGTGAGGGTCTTTGTGAGTATTTATTTATCTTTATGGAGCCAAGTTTTAACATTCTTCAGCAACAATAGCCACCTCCTTAAAGGGGCAGTACAACAGGAAGTTAGCTGAATTGGAATCATGACTACCAGCACAAAGTGTTGCTATTGCAGATGGCAAAGACATGGAGTACTTCTGTATGAACATCTGTTCTGGGGGATTACATCTTTCACAAATTTGATTCTTTTAATCTTTTATCTTCCTATTTAGCAACTTAAGAGATTCCATTTCGTCATATCTAGTTGTGGTATTGTTTTATATACGGTAGATGGCAGCATATAATGTATAATAATTCATTTATACTATTCCTTTACATCACATGTGTCAAACTCAAGGCCTGGGGGCCAAATCTGGCCCGCCGTAGCTTTTCATGTGGCCCCCCAGACTCCAAATTACATGATTAAGTCACTCCAGTTTTTCACAAATTTGCAAAATTCACACAAAATCAACAGATTTCCACATTTTGTCAGGTTTTACTGACATTTCTTATCAAAATTGACCAAAAACATTTAGTTTAACCTTACTTGATGTCAAGTTATATCTGTGACTGTTACAGCAATTAATAAAAAGTCACATTTAACATCATATATTAGCGCAAATATCGTAAAAATTACTGACAAATATTTCTATATTATCACCACAAAATGTATGATTTTGATTGAAGAAAAACACAAAAACAATCACAAACTCCTGGTTGGACTGATCAGTGTGAAAAGATGTTCAATATAATTTCACTTTAAGAAACACTTATTGAATGCTGAAACAGCCATTTATAAATATATTAACAATCTAATTTTATCAATATATTCTGGAACAACCGGCCCTTTAAGAACATTCAGGTTTTTGTTACGGCCCAAAATGAAAATGAGTTTGACGCTGCTGCTTTACATGAAAGCAGCAGCTTGTAATTTGTTGCTGTGCTGATACATCTCTTATTAAATAAATTTTCAGTCAGAAAGTTTATTTAATTGAGAAAATGCTCAACATTTCATTTAAAATTACAAGGAGCATTCCAGATTTTGTTGGAATGGGGCATCATGTTCATTTGGAATAAGTGGGAAAATTAATGCTAATACACAACCATCTTATTTCTGTTTTCTAGCCACTCTTAGAGCGCTGTATTTGAGCGACAACGACTTTGAATTACTTCCTCCTGACATTGGGAAGCTGACAAAGCTGCAAATCGTAAGTTCACCCAAGTAGTACTAACACAACTTGGACTGATAAGGTTTTCTACTGTCAGGAACAAAATTAATGTAGATACACAAATGTCTGGAATAATCATTCATTAACCACAGAAATGGTTAATGAATGATTAACCATTTCATGATGCTAGGGATGGATCTGGTGGCAGATCTTGATCTGAACATGTTCATTACAGTGACACCTTGCATTGCTTGGGGGACGTCTCATAATCTTAAGGATTCCTTTTATTCAATTCAGTTTATTTTTATTGTGTCAATTTACAACAAATTCAGGTTGAGGCAATTTACAAAAAATCATTTCAATTCAACCATCCATACATTCCAGGTGATCCTAGTTATTCAAGCAGTACAGTTTGCTCCGTTCATTACAATTAGCCTAAAATGTTTCTACCTAAGGAAACCCAGCAGATTGTATTGAGTCACTGACTTGCAGCATCCGCTCCTCCTGAAGGAGCACGTCGCAACAGCAGGAAATGATTGAATTCAGTGAACTTACAACTGATACACCTACAAACAAGCAGAGAGGAAGCCGGTTTGGCAGAGACTGCTTTATGAGATTGCACTGCTGGGTTGCCTACAACCTGGATTAACTTTTTAAAATAAACTTTCATAACATGATAAACATCAAGAAGTAAACATTTGAAATGTAAATACTAATTTTAAATGTTAGTAATTTTGTTCTTTTGGCTTTAAGCACCTTGTGGGTTGATTTAAGCACCTTGTGGGTTGATTTAAGCACCTTGTGGGTTGATTTAAGCACCTTGTGGGTTGATTTAAAGTAAAATTAATTTTACTTTTGGAGTAAAATTAATTTATGTAAACTTAAATATGTGAAATGCCTTAACACACTGATGGATAAAGAAAACTGCTTGGTCCTTTGAGTGGAATATAGTTGCTAAACAAATCTGTGTAAATGTTTCAATCCTTTTTCAAGTTGGCAAACTGCACAAATTAAAGGAGAACTTGACAGTCACAAAGTGTCAAGTTCTCTGAGGGGAAAATGTTTGAAGCTTCACATTCACGCCTTCCTGTTCACCTTGTCTGTGACTTTGCTGAATCCCATAAGGAACAGCTGCACCACCAGCCAGGATTTCAGTAAAATTGACTAATTGAAAGTTGGAAAAATGCTTAGTGGGGACAGTCTGATTTTTATGAGTTCCTCTCTAGTTCAGTCCAGTTTAGCTTATTTAGTGATGTGCAATGAATATCATTGATGAGGGTGGGGCACCAACCCAATTCAATGATGGGGACACACTGACTTTATAGGGTTGATTTTTAAAAAGATAATTTGTACAAATAAATCTGCTCATTACGTTGAGCCTGAAGTTGAGAAATATATGAATGTCCATCTGTGAATGTCTGATTTAAATTGATAGGTGCTAAAACATTTGAGAAATTGTGTGATACTAATGTATTTTTATCCTTATCTTTTCTTTGTGTGCCCAGCTGAGTCTCCGAGATAATGATCTGGTCTCGTTACCTAGGGAGATTGGTGACTTGGCTCAACTCAAAGAGCTTCACATCCAGGGCAACAGACTGACTGTTCTGCCTCCTGAACTTGGTACTCACAAAAACATACCCACATTCCTTCACCAATACCTCACCCTAATATAAGCAACACTACATAAAAAAGTTTTTGATTTTTCAATAACATGGCAAACTATGCAGAAAGGCTTTACTCCAGTTCTATGCATAATTTACTATTATCCAACTTTATTAGCATTTTTGCTATTAAGTACCAAAATCTTTTAAAGACACACTGGTTTCTAGTAAATATTGAAATGTGTTTGTTGTACTGGCCGTATACATTAATCACTCACTGTCAAGATATTTCATTGTTTACTGCATACCTTCATGCTTACATGGTCTGAACAGAAGAAACCTTTTTTTTCTTTTCTTTTTCCTCTGTTACACCAACAAATTTACGCTAACTAAACTCTCTAGATTTCTTATCTATACTAGATTCTAGATTTCTTATCAGAAACGCCAGTAGAGCGTTTCATTTAAAGTGCTCTACACTACAGCCACATTCACCCAGACACACAGAATTACAAATCATTATAACTTTGAACAACTTGTTGAAAAACTGACTAGATTAACAAAAACATCTCAGACTGTTCTGTTCTCAAGTAAGACTGGAATGATTACCAAGGCATTACATTTTTTTTGCCTGGTTTGTCAAATCATAATAGTGTTCTGTTTTCAAGAAACCTAATAGAACAGAGGTACCCAAAACTATACAGTGACTCAACTTTGTATGATGTCTAACCAAACTTTATATCTAAGAGCCATAGTAAAGTCCTGAAAATAGCAGACTGGGACAAAATGCTAACCTCCACGCATGTAGACGTCAGTTGTGAGTTGTTTATCAATAAACTTAGAGGTGATGTCCTCCTTTGCCTGTAGGGGGAGGTATAGACCTATCAAGAGGAACAAACCACCATGGTTAGATGAAAACTGAATAAACTTAAAATCTTGAAACTCGATCAAGAAATACTTAAAATCTAGCTTATCTATCAGTTAAGATGTACTCAAGCATGAAATAGGCTTACACAGACCATAAGAAAAGCCAAAGCAATTTTTTTTTCTCTTTATTATAGAGAATGTGAATGGCAATAGGGAAAGAGTGTAAAGACCTGTCAGCCCAGATAGCAAAATATAAGTGAATCAACGTTAGGCTTCAACGTGGATTCAGTGTTTCTGCCTGACATTGAAACAATATTGAAAGTCGTCGAATGTTGAATCAACATTAGGGTTTCAACATAACTGGCACTATATCAACGTAGATTCGACCATCATCTGAATGTGTTGATTTTATATTGAATCAAAGTTAAGGAATCAATACTGATTCATGTACACTTTTTGGTCTCAGAGTTCTACATCATAACATACCATTAAAAGTTTCTTCACTGATGTTGAACATGCAATTTTGTTGGCAGACGATGTCGTTCAAAATTATCTTGCATTGCCATATTTCCAAAACTGTGTGTACACAAACTTAGAAATTACAGCATGGCATTAATATTACTTTTTATTTAAGAAAACAGGCATATATATCTAAGCAAATTTGACTCCCTTTTGACTGTCAGAACAACAGTCTATTTTCCATGTAAGAACAGTGTCCATGAGGTTAAGCCTTGTACTGTATGAACTTGTGAACTCGGTCCTGAGGAGCTTCTATCGCTGTGTGGTGGAGAGCGTTCTCTGCACCCGCAACACCGCGTAGCACGGCAGCTGCACTGCTGCTGAGAGGACGGCTCTGCAGTGGCTGGTTAAAACTCCACAGAGGATTG